>SCLH01001625.1:102623-113551 GCA_004367855.1 Oikopleura vanhoeffeni | reverse complement strand
CAGATACGGATATGGGCTCTTGATGAAAAACTTTTCACTGGGTTTTATATATTTTTTCTCAATATACACCAAAGTAATGTTCCATACTCTAGGCAACTTTTGTAACTAAATTATTTTCGAGTTATTGTTTTTAATAAAATTTTGAACTCGAATTAAACTTTTCAAATTCCACAAATTATGAAAAAATTTTTAAAAAGTTCGAGCATTATAAAAAAATGCCTTATTTTTCCATCAAATTTTTTTACTCGATGTTCAAAATTAAAAAAAAACCTTCGCAAATACAAAATCGGACTTTCGACATTTTTTTAAAAGTGATATTGAAAAAAGCTTTTTCAAAATTAAATTTTTCAAAGAGTATATAGTTATACAAAAAATCCAAAATGCACCGACCCCCTTAAGCAAAGTGTAATAAAGGGATATCATGCAGATGATCAGTAGGAAAATAATTTCTAATGTAAAGTTTTTCAATTTTAACTTCTAGATTTTTTTCTTGAAAAACTTTCGGCGATATTGGGCCTCCCCCTGTATATCGATCTTCCTCCTAATGGGATATGATTCAAATAGTTTGAAACGCCAAAAATAGGGTACTCGCGTATTTTTCATGAATATTTTTAAATAAATTAACAAGATAATATTTTTAATTAATAGTAACTCAATTAAATTAAAAGGTTAATGAATGATTAAAATAAGATTTATGACTTGGCTTAGCAGAATCATCCCGGTGGCTTGATACTTTTATTCTACCGATCTACTAATTAAATTAGTAACTGATTAAATTTATTTCAAAAGATATTTCTCTAGAACATGGTGTTTTTATTGATCTCGAAAAGTTTATCAACATTTTAATTTCTGTATAACGGATTCATAATGAACAAATTAACGATAATAATTGGAAAATCCGATAAAACCATGTATTATTCAACAAAAACCGAGGGTTAAGACTACTCCGCTATATTAACCTGACAAACATACAATGATGCAATTTCTAAATATTTTAAAGCCCTGTCAGAATACGGCTTTTCCGATGGTGATAAACTAATATTTTATTAATTTCCAAAGTTTTGCACTACTGTACAAAAACCGCTCACTAAGTAGAACAAATTGTTGCATGAATAATATTCATTGAATATATTTACTGGATTCAGCGTTTTGGCAGAATTGGGGAACTTGCATACATCCGTCAAATTTGGCAGAAAAATGAGATTGCGCAGAAAGGTTGACGGGGTAGGATTTGCAAAAAAAAATGATTGATATTTTTTTTTAATTTTTGGATTTGCGTGTTAAAATCAGAGGGTTAAAATCAAACCTGCGCAGAAAACTAATGGTTATAGTCTGGTGGTCAATTGACTTAAGATTATACCACTGGAAGTCGTAAACATGGTTAATCAAGGGCGTAGTGGTCGTACTGTCTCCAGGTTTCTTTGAGGTCTACAAATAGCACAAAATCGCTAGGAAACGATTAGAAAGCATAAACTGATTAAAAAAATGATAAAAAATTCAACATATTCATTTTTTTGAGAATTTCTCTGAGTAATTTTCTCAGCGAAACATAAAACCTAATTCAAAATATCAAAAAGCTGTAAGCAGATTTGCTTCTTGGCATTAAGCTTAAGTTAAAGCTTCAATTTCATGGGTTTTCGAATAAATCCTACGACTTTTATTTTCCGAGTTTTAACTTCCGGATCACTAAAATGCGATTCTCTAAAATTGAACAAAAAATTTCAAAAATCTAATTTCAAAAAAATAACGGAAACATATTTTTCCTTCTTTTTCAAAAATTTTTACAGCATTCTGAAATTTAACCAAGGAGCAATAGTACTTCGATGATCGAAAACTTTGAAATTAGGCGGTTTTTGGCAGTTCTAGAAAATAATAGTCCGATATTCAAAAATCTAATCCCCCCTAAATAACGAACATGATTGTAACCGGAGTTCATGCCAAGTTTGAGTGAAATCGTATGCGAGCTCTAAGAGAAGTATAACTTTGAAAGTTGATTAGGCGTTCTAGAACTCGCCGCATGGTGGTCACCAGAGTCGGCCAAAATTATTTTGATTAATTCTTTTTTAGATTAAGGATATATCTATCAAATAGCTTTTCTCAAAAGTTTCGAAGCAGTTTTGTATTTTGATAAAGTGGAGTACGAAGGTACAGTTTTCCGACCGCAACCCCCTTACAGTGATTTTATTATCAACTCAAAGACAATTTTAGAGACCAAAAAATTGTTTTTCAAACTTTTGAAAAAAGCAAAATAGTGATTTTAAACATTCAAAATGGTTTTTCGTGTTAAAATATTGAGTTTTGGAATTTGGTATGACGAAATAAAATGCTTACAATTCCTCAATCAACCCATATTTCTGATCTTTAAAAAATTTCACGGTGGTCGACAATTTGCTGTAACACCCTATATATAATCCTATAATTTATAAAATTTCTATCGGATTTATTCAGAATTAAGAAAACGACAGATTAGCTGATTTATTTGCTATAAATGATGCAAGAAATCCTGACAAGCAGCAGGTTATAATTCGAAACTAAGCTTAAATAATTTCCATTTAAGATTCTATTTAAGATTCTCTATTGAAAATGTAAGTTGCCAATGTTCAAAATGAGCCTAACTACCCTTAAATAGGTTGTTGGGCCTGCTGGTATTTATATGAAAGATTATAAAAAATGTGATTTTGGTCAAAAATTTATGGAAATTTCCATTGTCCAACATGACTGAAACGCCCGTGAAGACTTCGAAAATATGTTATAAAAATTGATAAAATACATTTTTTGCTGGGGAACGCTCATAAACAGTATTCTTATGCGATTTATCAACATTATTTTTTTTAAATGGGTTCTTAGGTATTGAATGTACCTATTTTTTTGGGTTTTACCAACTTGAATATTTAACTTTTAAACATTTCATATGGGAATTATCAAAAAGTTCGATGAAAGTGAACAAAAAATAAACCTGGTGTCAAAATATACAGTAGAAACTTAATTTAAGAAAAAAATAACTGCTGAACTTTTCTATTCACCTTCGCCTAGACTACCTAAGAAAGTTGGTTACAACTAAGAAAAATATCATACATTTTACCAGTTCACTTTTCTTTAG
This sequence comes from Oikopleura vanhoeffeni, assembly GCA_004367855.1. NCBI lineage: Eukaryota > Metazoa > Chordata > Appendicularia > Copelata > Oikopleuridae > Oikopleura > Oikopleura vanhoeffeni. The sequence continues at coordinate 110,451 of SCLH01001625.1, read as the reverse complement.
GGTTTTACAAAAAGTTTTAGAACGCACCATGTTTGAACTCATTATTTAACAATTTTTGCGTTCTACTGGCTACCCTTTTGGATAACAAACATTTTAAACTACTTTATATTTCCTTATATTCCACAAAAAATTTAAGTGTTTTCGATTGAACCTTATCAATTTGAAAATTTTTGGAAATCGTGAAAAATTTTTGGTTGACAATTTTAGACGATAAATATAATATTTTATTACATATACCAGTTTAATAATTTTTATTGAAGAAAATCAAATATCAGATTAATCTCATGCGTACAGTTGTTGTCACAGTTTGAAGAATTCAGCCATAAAAATTGCTTTTTAACGAAAATTAAACGAGATTAAAAATTTTTTAATTGTAATTTCACTATAAAATTATTTTCCATTTAACGATACCTTTTCTTCTTGAAGCAATATTCTAAGGTATTTAATAACCGCCTTTGAATCACTCTGTGTCATTTTTCAGAATTATTCTCGTTTATTATTCAATTGAATCCGAGAAAAAATATTTGTCTTTATTCTTAATTTTTTGGGGCCATTAGTTATTTTTTTGTCACCGAAAAGAGCTCGATTTCGTATGCAGGTCAATAATTAATCGGCTTCAATACTATACACATATGGGGAATGTTCGAGCCCGTTACAGATTTCTTTAATTTCAAATTTANATATAAATCAATTAGAAAAAACGATGACATATGTCGATGCCTTGTGCATCGATTCCAATACCAAAATAATTTGTGAACCCACTGTGAGCTTGTATCACGTGATTGCCGTACTTGCTCATGATCAATAAATTTTCTAGAACTAAAAATTAAATTCTAGGAATATCAAATGTCGGATGAAAAAATAAATCGTTTGATTCCTTATGCAAAAAAAAAATTGAAACTCTAACTACCTTGGGCTTTCTGTATGACGCGCTTTGAAAAAAGTCTTTAGAAAGCTTTCGGGCTTTGGCGGAACTTTTTTTTTGTGTCACACGGTTAAGGGGTTCGGTGCATTTTGGCAAGAGTTGCACTTTTCATTTTTTTTGTCTTCATGGAAACTTGTTTGCCACCTCATAATTTTCGATATAAAAGTATTTCAACGTAGTTGCCACTTTTGAGTCATTTTGCTATGAATTGTTTTTTCAATCGATTCATTTTTACTTTATAATCGTCTGTTAATAACACTCTAAAAACGCGCCTTGTTGTACTTTAGTGTCTAAATTACATTAAATTTCTTTTTTTTAATTAGAAGCTTCAAAAATGGTCTTGATCACCCGTCGAAAATTTATAAAATTTAATTTCATATGATTTCAACGTCAATCGAAAATTTAAAATTTCCTAAAAAAGACGAAAAATAACGAAATTTAGCTAATCGAAAGAAAATAATTTATTGTCATGAGTTAAATTTATTAAATTTTGCGCGGTTGACACGGTCGCGATGAGGCAAGTCTCGTGAAATTTTTCTTTAATTTTAGAGAAAGAGGGCTAAAGTACTTCGCGGAAACCGTATTTTCAGTTCAAAAAAAGTATGATTCCAGAGTATTAACAAGAGAAAAGAAACAAAACAGGACATATTTGTTAAAATAGAAGTAGGCTTCGCAATATTTACAGCTAAGGATTCCATGAAAATAAGTTCTTAAAGTTTATTGACAAGGGAAATGAGGAATATTTTCAAATATTTCCAAATAGGTTTCGACCGAAGAATCCCAAAAAATATTGCGTATGATGGGGAGGGGGGTTTTTTCAATATCATTAAAAAAATAATGTGGTCAACTTACGCCGAAAAGTTAAAAATGTGCTACGTTGAAGAGTTTTTTTTCGTTAATTTTGAAACAATACTGTAAAATAATTGATGGAATAAATAGCAATTTTTTTATTAATGCTCGAACTTTTTAAAAATTTTTCACATAATTTGTGGAATTGAAAAGTTTAATTCGAGTTCAAAATTTTATTAAAAGACAAGTAACTTCGAAAATAATTTAGTTACAAAAGTTGCCTAGATATGGACATTAGCTTTGGTGTATATTGAGAAAAATATAAAACCCAGTGAAAAGTTGTTTCAATCAAGAGCCCATATCCGTATCTGCCCAAAATGCACCGACCCCCTTAAGCAAAGTGTAATAAAGGATATCATGCAGAATGATCAGTTAGGAAAATAATTTTTAATGTAAAGTTTTTTCAATTTTAACTTCTAGATTTTTTTCTTGAAAAAGCTTCGGCGATATTGGGCCTCCCCTGTATCGATCTTCCTCCTAAAGGGATTAATTCAAATAGTTTGAAAACGCCAAAAATAGGGTACTCGCGTATTTTTCATGAATATTTTTAAATAAATTAACAAGATATATTTTTTAATTAATAGTAACTCAATTAAATTAAAAGTTAATGAATTGTTAAAATAAGATTTATGACGTGGCTTAGCAGAATCATCCCGGTGGCTTGATACTTTTATTCTACCGATCTACTAATTAAATTAGTAACTGATTAAATTTATTTCAAAAGATATTTCTCTAGAACATGGTGTTTTTATTGATCTCGAAAAGTTTATCAACATTTTAATTTCTGTATAACGGATTCATAATGAACAAAATTAACGATAAATTGGAAATCCGTAAACCATGTATATTCAACAAAAACCGAGGGTTAAGACTAATCCGCATATTAACCTGACAAACATACAATGATGCAATTTCTAAATATTTTAAAGCCCTGTCAGAATACGGCTTTCCGATGGTGATAAACTAATATTTTATTAATTTCCCAAGTTTTGCACTACTGTACAAAAACCGCTCACTAAGTAGAACAAATTGTTGCATAATAATATTCATTGAATATATTTACTGGATTCAGCGTTTTGGCAGAATTGGGGACTGCATACATCCGTCAAATTTGGCAGAAAAATGAGATTGCGCAGAAAGGTTGACGGGGTAGGATTGCAAAAAAAAATGATTGATATTTTTTTTAATTTTTGGATTTGCGTGTTAAAATCAGAGGTTAAAATCAAACCTGCGCAGAAAACTAATGGTTATAGTCTGGTGGTCAATTGACTTAAGTTATACCACTGGAAGTCGTAACATGGTTAATCAAGGGCGTAGTGGTCGTACTGTCTCCAGGTTTCTTTGAGGTCTACAAATAGCACAAATCGCTAGGAAACGATTAGAAAGCATAAACTGATTAAAAAATGATAAAAAATTCAACATATTTCATTTTTTGAGATTTCTCTGAGTATTTTCTCAGCGAAACATAAAACCTAATTCAAAATATCAAAAAGCTGTAAGCAGATTTGCTTCTTGGCATTAGCTAAGTTAAAGCTTCAATTTCATGGGTTTTCGAATAAATCCTACGACTTTTATTTTCGAGTTTTAACTTCCGGATCACTAAAATGCGATTCTCTAAATTGAACAAAAAATTTCAAAATCTAATTTCAAAAAATAACGGAAACATATTTTTCCTTCTTTTTCAAAAATTTTTACAGCATTCTGAAATTTAACCAAGGAGCAATAGTACTTCGATGATCGAAAACTTTGAAATAAGCGGTTTTGGCAGTTCTAGAAAAATAATAGTCCGATATCAAAAATCTAATCCCCTCAAATAACGAACATGATTGTAACCGGAGTTCATGCCAAGTTGAGTGAATCGTATGCGAGCTCTAAGAGGAGTATAACTTTGAAAGTTGATTAGGCGTTCTAGAACTGCCGCATGGTGGTCACCAGAGTCGGCCAAAATTATTTTGATTAATTCTTTTTTTAGATTAAGATATATCTATCAAATAGCTTTTTCTCAAAAGTTCGAAGCAGTTTTGTATTTTTGATAAAGTGGAGTACGAAGGTACAGTTTCCGACCGCTACCCCCTTACGTTATTTATTATCAACTTAAAGACAATTTTAGAGACCAAAAATTGTTTTTCAAACTTTTGAAAAAAGCAAATAGTGATTTTAAACATTCAAAATGGTTTTTCGTGTTAAAATATTGAGTTTTGGAATTTGGTATGACGAAATAAATGCTTACAATTCCTCAATCAACCCATATTCTGATCTTTAAAAAAATTTCACGGTGGTCGACAATTTGCTGTAACACACCATATATATATCCTATAATTTATAAAAATTTCTATCGGATTTATTTCAGAATTAAGCAAACGACAGATTAGCTGATTTATTTTGCTATAAATGATGCAAGAATCCTGACAAGCAGCAGGTTATAATTCGAAACTAAGCTTAAATAATTTCCATTAAGATTCTATTTAAGATTCTCTATTGAAAATGTAAGTTGCCAATGTTCAAAATGAGCTAACTACCCTTAAAGAGGTTGTTGGGCCTGCTGGTATTTATTGAAAGATTATAAAAAATGTGATTTTGGTCAAAAATTTATGGAAATTTCCATGTCCAACATGACTGAAACGCCCGTGAAGACTTCGAAAATATGTTTATAAAAATTGATAAAATACATTTTTTACTGGGAAACGCTCATAAACAGTATTCTTATGCGATTTATCAACATTATTTTTTTTAAATGGGTTTTAGGTATTGAATGTACCTATTTTTGGGTTTTACCAACTTGAATATTTAACTTTTAAACATTTCATATGAATTATCAAAAAGTTCGATGAAAGTGAACAAAATAAACCTGGTGTCAAATATACAGTAGAAACTTATTTAAGAAAAAAATAACTGCTGAACTTTTCTATTCACCTTCGCCTAGACTACTTAAGAAAGTTGGTTACAACTAAGAAAAATAATCATACATTTTACCAGTTCACTTTTCTTTAGGGTTTTACAAAAAGTTTTAGAACGCACCATGTTTGAACTCATTATTTAACAATTTTTTGCGTTCTACTGGCTACCCTTTTGGATAACACATTTTAAAACTACTTTATATTCCTTATATTCCACAAAAAATTTAAGTGTTTTCGATTGACCTTATCAATTTGAAAATTTTTGGAAATCGTGAAAATTTTTGGTTGACAATTTTAGACGAAATAATAAATATTTTATACAATATACCAGTTTAATAATTTTTATTGAAGAAAAATCAAATATCAGATTAATCTCATGCGTACAGTTGTTGTCACAGTTGAGAATTCAGCCATAAAAATTGCTTTTTAACGAAAATTAAACGAGATTAAAAATTTTTTAATTGTAATTTCACTATAAAATTTTTTCCATTTAACGATACCTTTTCTTCTTGAAGCAATATTCTAAGGTATTTAATAACCGCCTTGAATCACTCTGGTGTCATTTTTCAGAATTATTCTCGTTTATTATTCAATTGAATCGAGAAAAAATATTTGTCTTTATCTTAATTTTTTGGGCCATTAGTTATTTTTTTTGTCACCGAAAAGAGCTCGATTTCGTATGCAGGTCAATAATTAATCGGCTTCAATACTATACACATATGGGGAATGTTCGAGCCCGTTACAGATTTCTTAATTTCAAATTTACTGATTTAAATGACGTTAAATAAATTTAATGACCTTGCGCAAACTAATACAAAACCAATTTAACTTATTTTCGCTCTGATTTTGCAATTTTGATAAGCTTACTGTTATATATATAATTTTATGTAATAATACTGCTTTATTATTTAGCATATTGATCTCCACACCGAATGCAGACCCGAATGACATATTGCTAAATTTGACGGATTGATGCAGTCGACTGATTAGCTAATTTATATGCTATATGATAAAGAACGCTTTTGTGACATCCATGGCAAGGTAAATTCTGGTTTGAAAAACGTAAATCTTTAAGAGACATGATTTTGGTTTAGGGAAGCTTTTGGACATCTGTGGCACTTTTAAAATTTAGGGAAGCTTTTGTGACATCTTGGCACTTTTGAAAATTGTAGGAAGCTTTTTGTGACATCTGTGGCAGTTTGAAATTAAGGGACGCTTTTGTGACATTTGTGGCAGTTTTCAAATCATAGAACATTTTATTACCATTTTGATCATTTAAATTTCTGATAAGTATTTTTTAAGACATTTAGTAATTAATTTAAGAACAAATTTCCGAAGTATAATTATATTATATCTTTTTTGTCAAAAAAGTTAGCAAATTTAAAACTTCAAGCATGTGAAAAACTCGACCCGACCCGATCTGGTCAAATTTTGAAAAAATCCGATCCCTGCTATGGATTCCGATGAGAGAGATATAAATTAATAAACAATTTAGCAACAACTTTCTTCTAGAATAGTTCACTCTTGAATTACAATTTCCTTCCGTATTTCTACAAACCTTCAAAATTATATTATGTCCAGATTAAATCTCGAACCACCTACTAATTAAGGTTAAATTTTTTTTGTTTTTTCGTTTTAAAAAATATAATACAATTTTTTCTTGAAAATAAACAATTTTTTTTACCAAAAACCTCAAACTATCAAAATGTTTAAAAACTGCAATAGATGTCACATAAGCGTCTTTAAACTTCAAAACTGCCACAGATGTCACAAAAGCTTCCCTCAATTTTAAAAGTGCCACAGATGTCACAAAATCTTCCCTAAGCCAAAATCATGTCTCTTCAAAGATTTACGTTTTTCAAACCAGAATTTACCTTGCCATGGATGTCACAAAAGCGTTCTTTATCAATATAAAGCCAATGAGCTATATATTATGAAGGAGAAAAGAGTGCACCTTAGGCAATCATCTCCCCGCATTTTGCTTGATTGAAATCGGACCTACCATCTGCATTCGGGGTGGAAATCAATATTTCATGCGTTCGCTCGACAAATCTGTCACGACCTTTTTTACCATGAGATATAACTCATAAATTTAGCCACGAGATTAGTAACGGATTATATTCAAAATAAATACATTTTGCAAAGCTTTAGAATGAACCATCTTTTTCAATCTCGGTCAAGATTGCGGATTTATATTTTCAGAGGAAATAACGTTATTTAAAGCTAAACCATTCTAGAATATCATATTCAGAAAATCGCAATAACAAACAAGAAATGCGCAATACAGTCTTACGGTTGTGACGCTTGCAATGCTCGTAATGTATGCAGTAAAGTCTTAATTGAATTTTATTTATAAGCTACATTAGTTTCCAACAATTGTGAATCATATAAGGAACCGTTTCTATAAGTATTTTCGTCAAAGTTTAGAAATTATATCACATGTCAGAAAACACTCGCAATAAAAGTGCATTATCAAGTTTATATATCCTCAATCAATAAAACTTATTTTCAGTGAAAAATCCAAAACTTTAGATTTTGCTCTGTAGAATTTTTTGACATTACTAAAGTATGATTAGCTTGAAGTATAACTATCGAAACGTTGGTTTAAACGAATAAATTAATGATCATTGCTTGTATTTACTTTTATTCTAATATTATAATTAATTCAAAGCCAAATAATCCAGTTTTTTCGAACTTTTGCCGCAACAGCGCCACTCTCAATTCCACATTCGTCAGACCCTCTAGAATTTTGAAAGTTCCATGATTTCCCCAGTCAGAGTTCCAAGAATTCATAACCAACCTAAATTACATTATTTTTAATTGGGAATTTATTATTTTTTTTTATTAATAAAATTTCTTGAATTTGATACTCATTTAAAACTTGTCAGCTTAACCAAACGAAAAAAAATTGATTGCACACTTCAAAATTGTGAAAATATTGCATCTTCTTAAATTACCAGTAATCGTCACCGTTTTCGGTTCCCCAACCCATAATTTTGATGGCATGTCCTCCAAGTTCGGCTCCCGAGGTGTGTTTGTAGACTCCACTTTTGTAAGACGGAAAATCAGCGTAGACCGTAAATGATGCTTCTATTGGTCCATAAGTCATGATTTCCATAGGCATTTGTGCAGCAGGGATTGAGTAACCCTTTTGGCC
>SCLH01001625.1:83039-102613 GCA_004367855.1 Oikopleura vanhoeffeni | reverse complement strand
ATATAAATCAATTAGAAAAAACGATGACATATGTCGATGCCTTGTGCATCGATTCCAATACCAAAATAATTTGTGAACCCACTGTGAGCTTGTATCACGTGATTGCCGTACTTGCTCATGATCAATAAATTTTCTAGAACTAAAAATTAAATTCTAGGAATATCAAATGTCGGATGAAAAAATAAATCGTTTGATTCCTTATGCAAAAAAAAAATTGAAACTCTAACTACCTTGGGCTTTCTGTATGACGCGCTTTGAAAAAAGTCTTTAGAAAGCTTTCGGGCTTTGGCGGAACTTTTTTTTTGTGTCACACGGTTAAGGGGTTCGGTGCATTTTGGCAAGAGTTGCACTTTTCATTTTTTTTGTCTTCATGGAAACTTGTTTGCCACCTCATAATTTTCGATATAAAAGTATTTCAACGTAGTTGCCACTTTTGAGTCATTTTGCTATGAATTGTTTTTTCAATCGATTCATTTTTACTTTATAATCGTCTGTTAATAACACTCTAAAAACGCGCCTTGTTGTACTTTAGTGTCTAAATTACATTAAATTTCTTTTTTTTAATTAGAAGCTTCAAAAATGGTCTTGATCACCCGTCGAAAATTTATAAAATTTAATTTCATATGATTTCAACGTCAATCGAAAATTTAAAATTTCCTAAAAAAGACGAAAAATAACGAAATTTAGCTAATCGAAAGAAAATAATTTATTGTCATGAGTTAAATTTATTAAATTTTGCGCGGTTGACACGGTCGCGATGAGGCAAGTCTCGTGAAATTTTTCTTTAATTTTAGAGAAAGAGGGCTAAAGTACTTCGCGGAAACCGTATTTTCAGTTCAAAAAAAGTATGATTCCAGAGTATTAACAAGAGAAAAGAAACAAAACAGGACATATTTGTTAAAATAGAAGTAGGCTTCGCAATATTTACAGCTAAGGATTCCATGAAAATAAGTTCTTAAAGTTTATTGACAAGGGAAATGAGGAATATTTTCAAATATTTCCAAATAGGTTTCGACCGAAGAATCCCAAAAAATATTGCGTATGATGGGGAGGGGGGTTTTTTCAATATCATTAAAAAAATAATGTGGTCAACTTACGCCGAAAAGTTAAAAATGTGCTACGTTGAAGAGTTTTTTTTCGTTAATTTTGAAACAATACTGTAAAATAATTGATGGAATAAATAGCAATTTTTTTATTAATGCTCGGAACTTTTTAAAAATTTTTTACATAATTTGTGGAATTGAAAAGTTTAATTCGAGTTCAAAATTTTATTAAAAAACAAGTAACTTCGAAAATATTTAGTTACAAAAGTTGCCTAGAGTATGGTCATCTACTTTGGTGTATATTGAGAAAAAGATATATAAACCAGTGAAAAGTTTTCAATCAAGAGGCCCATATCCGTATCTGCCCAAAATGCACCGACCCCCTCTAAGCAAAGTGTAATAAAGGATATCATGCAGATGATCAGTAGGAAAATAATTTTTAATGTAAACGTTTTTCAATTTTAACTTCTAGATTTTTTTCTTGAAAAAGTTCGGCGATATTGGGCCTCCCCTGTGATCGATCTTCCTCCTAAAGGGATTAATTCAAATAGTTTGAAACGCAAAAATAGGGTACTCGCGTATTTTTCATGAATATTTTTAAATAAATTAAACAAGATATATTTTTTAATTAATAGTAACTCAATTAAATTAAAAGTTAATGAATGTTAAAATAAGATTTATGACGTGGCTTAGCAGAATCATCCCGGTGGCTTGATACTTTTATTCTACCGATCTACTAATTAAATTAGTAACTGATTAAATTATTTCAAAAGATATTTCTCTAGAACATGGTGTTTTTATTGATCTCGAAAAGTTTATCAACATTTTAATTTCTGTATAACGGATCATAATGAACAAAATTAACGATATAATTGGAAAATCCGTAAACCATGTATATTCAACAAAAACCGAGGGTTAAGACTAATCCGCTATATTAACCTGACAAACATACAATGATGCAATTTCTAATATTTTAAAGCCTGTCAGGAATACGGCTTTTCCGATGGTGATAAACTAATATTTTATTAATTTCCCAAGTTTTGCACTACTGTACAAAAACCGCTCACTAAGTAGAACAAATTGTTGCATAATAATATTCATTGAATATATTTACTGGATTCAGCGTTTTGGCAGAATTGGGGACTTGCATACATCCGTCAAATTTGGCAGAAAAATGAGATTGCGCCAGAAAGGTTGACGGGGTAGGATTTGCAAAAAAAAATGATTGATATTTTTTTTAATTTTTGGATTTGCGTGTTAAAATCAGAGGGTTAAAATCAAACCTGCGCAGAAAACTAATGGTTATAGTCTGGTGGTCAATTGACTTTAAGTATACCACTGGCAAGTCGTAACATGGTTAATCAAGGGCGTAGTGTCGTACTGTCTCCAGGTTTCTTTGAGGTCTACAAATAGCACAAATCGCTAGGAAACGATTAGAAAGCATAAACTGATTAAAAAATGATTAAAAAATTCAACATATTTATTTTTTGAGAATTTCTCTGAGAATTTTCTCAGCGAAACATAAAACCTAATTCAAAATATCAAAAAGCTGTAAGCAGATTTGCTTCTTGGCATTAGCTAAGTTAAAGCTTCAATTTCATGGGTTTTCGAATAAATCCTACGACTTTTATTTTCGAGTTTTAACTTCCGGATCACTAAAATGCGATCTCTAAATTGAACAAAAAATTTCAAAATCTAATTTCAAAAAAATAACGGAAACATATTTTTCCTTCTTTTTCAAAAATTTTTACAGCATTCTGAAATTTACCAAGGAGCAATAGTACTTCGATGATCGAAACTTTGAAATAAGCGGTTTTGGCAGTTCTAGAAAAATAATAGTCCGATATTCAAAAATCTAATCCCCTCAAATAACGAACATGATTGTAACCGGAGTTCATGCCAGTTGAGTGAAATCGTATGCGAGCTCTAAGAGGAGTATAACTTTGAAAGTTGATTAGGCGTTCTAGAACTGCCGCATGGTGGTCACCAGAGTCGGCCAAAATTATTTTGATTATATTCTTTTTTTAGATTAAAGATATATCTATCAAATAGCTTTTTCTCCAAAAGTTCGAAGCAGTTTTGTATTTTTGATAAAGTGGAGTACGAAGGTACAGTTTCCGACCGCTACCCCCTTACGTTATTTATTATCAACTTAAAGACAATTTTAGAGACCAAAAATTGTTTTTCAAACTTTTTGAAAAAAGCAAATAGTGATTTTAAACATTCAAAATGGTTTTTCGTGTTAAAATATTGAAGTTTTGGAATTTGTATGACGAAATAAATGCTTACAATTCCTCAATCAACCCATATTCTGATCTTTAAAAAAATTTCACGGTGGTCGACAATTTGCTGTAACACCACCATATATATATCCTATAATTTATAAAAATTTCTATCGGATTTATTTCAGAATTAAGCAAACGACAGATTAGCTGATTTATTTTTGCTATAAATGATGCAAGAATCCTGACAAGCAGCAGGTTATAATTCGAAACTAAGCTAAATAATTCCATAAATTCTATTTAAGATTCTCTATTGAAAATGTAAGTTGCCAATGTTCAAAATGAGCTAACTACCCTTAAAGAGGTTGTTGGGCCTGCTGGTATTTATTGAAAGATTATAAAAAATGATGATTTTGGTCAAAAATTTTGGAAATTCCATGTCCAACATGACTGAAACGCCCGTAAGACTTCGAAAATATGTTTATAAAAATTGATAAAATACATTTTTACTGGGAAACGCTCATAAACAGTATTCTTATGCGATTTATCAACATTATTTTTTTTAAATGGGTTTTAGGTATTGAATGTACCTATTTTTGGGTTTTACAACTTGAATATTAACTTTTAAACATTTCATATGAATTATCAAAAAGTTCGATGAAAGTGAACAAAATAAACCTTGGTGTCAAATATACAGTAGAAACTTATTTAAGAAAAAAATGAACTGCTGAACTTTTCTATTCACCTTCGCCTAGACTACTTAAGAAAGTTGGTTACAACTAAGAAAAATATATCATACATTTTACCAGTTCACTTTTCTTTAGGGTTTTACAAAAAGTTTTAGAACGCACCATGTTTGAACTCATTATTTAACAATTTTTTGCGTTCTACTGGCTACCCTTTTGGATAACACATTTAAAACTACTTTATATTCCTTATATTCCACAAAAAATTTAAGTGTTTTCGATTGACCTTATCAATTTGAAAATTTTTGGAAATCGTGAAAATTTTTGGTTGACAATTTTAGACGATAATAAATATTTTATAAATATACCAGTTTATATTTTTATTGAAGAAAAATCAAATATCAGATTAATCTCATGCGTACAGTTGTTGTCACAGTTGAGAAATTCAGCCATAAAAATTGCTTTTTAACGAAAATTAAACGAGATTAAAAATTTTTTAATTGTAATTCACTATAAAATTATTTTCCATTTAAACGATACCTTTTCTTCTTGAAGCAATATTCTAAGGTATTTAATAACCGCCTTGAATCACTCTGGTGTCATTTTCAGAATTATTCTCGTTTATTATTCAATTGAATCGAGAAAAAATATTTGTCTTTACTTAATTTTTTGGGCCATTAGTTATTTTTTTTGTCACCGAAAAGAGCTCGATTTCGTATGCAGGTCAATAATTATCGGCTTCAATACTATACACATATGGGGAATGTTCGAGCCCGTTACAGATTTCTTAATTTCAAATTTACTGATTTAAATGACGTTAAATAAATTTAAATGACTTGCGCAAACTAATACAAAACCAATTTAACTTATTTTCGCTCTGATTTTGCAATTTTGGATAAGCTTACTGTTACTATATATAATTTTATGTAATAATACTGCTTTATTATTTAGCATATTGATCTCCACACCGAATGCAGACCCGAATGACATATTGCTAAATTTGACGGATTGATGCAGTCGGACTGATTACTAATCTTATATGCTATATGATAAAGAACGCTTTTGTGACATCCATGGCAAGGTAAATTCTGGTTGAAAAACGTAAATCTTTGAAAGACATGATTTTGGTTTAGGGAAGCTTTTGGACATCTGTGGCACTTTTAAAATTTAGGGAAGCTTTTGTGACATCTGTGGCACTTTTGAAAATTTAGGAAGCTTTTGTGACATCTGTGGCAGTTTTGAAATTAAGGGACGCTTTTGTGACATTTGTGGCAGTTTCAAATCATAGAACATTTTATTACCATTTTGATCATTTTAAATTTCTGATAAGATATTTTTAAGACATTTAGTAATTTAATTTAAGAATCAAATTTCCGAAGTATAATTATATTATATCTTTTTTGTCAAAAAGTTAGCAAATTTAAAACTTCAAGCATTGTGAAAAACTCGACCCGACCCGATCTGTCAATTTTGAAAAAATCCGATCCCTGCTATGGATTCCGATGAGAGAGATATAAATTAATAACAATTTAGCAACAACTTTCTTCTAGAATAGTTCACTCTTGAATTACAATTTCCTTCGTATTTCTACACAACCTTCAAAATATATTATGTCCAGATTAAATCTCGAACCACCTACTAATTAAGGTTAAATTTTTTTTGTTTTTTCGTTTTAAAAAATCTAATAATTTTTTCTTGAAAATAAACAATTTTTTTACCAAAAACCTCAAACTATCAAATGTTTAAAAACTGCAATAGATGTCACATAAGCGTCTTTAAACTTCAAAAACTGCCACAGATGTCACAAAAGCTTCCCTCAATTTTAAAAGTGCCACAGATGTCACAAAATCTTCCCTAAGCCAAAATCATGTCTCTTCAAAGATTTACGTTTTTCAAACCAGAATTTACCTGCCATGATGTCACAAAAGCGTTCTTTATCAATATAAGCCAATGAGCTATATATTATGAAGGAGAAAAGAGTGCACCTTAGGCAATCATCTCCGCATTTTGCTTGATTGAAATCGGACCTACCATCTGCTTCGGGTGGAAATCAATATTTCATGCGTTCGCTCGACAAATCTGTCACGACCTTTTTACCATGAGATATAACTCATAAATTTAGCCACGAGATTAGTAACGGATTATATTCAAAATAAAACATTTGCAAAGCTTTAGAATGAACCATCTTTTTCAATCTCGGTCAAGATTGCGGATTTATATTTTCAGAGGAAATAACGTTATTTAAAGCTAAACCATTCAGAATATCATATTCAGAAAATCGCATTACAAACAAGAAATGCGCAATACAGTCTTACGGTTGTGACGCTTGCAATGCTCGTAATGTATGCAGTAAAGTCTTTATTGATTTTATTTATAAGCTACATTAGTTTCCAACAATTGTGAAATCTATAGGAACCGTTTCTATAAGTATTTTCGTCAAAGTTTAGAAATTATATCACATGTCAGAAAACACTCGCAATAAAAGTGCATTATCAGATGTATATATCCTCAATCAATAAAACTTATTTTCAGTGAAAAATCCAAAACTTAGATTTTGCTCTGTAGAATTTTTTGACATTACTAAAGTATGATTACTTGAATTATAAACTATCGAAACGTTGGTTTAAACGAATAAATTAATGATCATTGCTTGTATTTACTTTTATTCTTAATATTATAATTAATTCAAAGGCCAAATAATCCAGTTTTTTCGAACTTTTGCCGCAACAGCGCCACCTCAATTCCACATTCGTCAGACCCTCTGAGAATTTTGAAGTTCCATGATTTCCCCAGTCAGAGTTCCAAGAATTCATAACCAACCTAAATTACATTATTTTAATTGGAATTTATTAATTTTTTTTATTAATAAAATTTCTTGAATTTGATACTCATTTAAAACTTGTCAGCTTAACCAACGAATAAAAAAAATTGATTGCACACTTCAAATTGTGAAATATTGCATCTTCTTAAATTACCAGTAATCGTCACCGTTTTCGGTTCCCCAACCCATAATTTTGATGGCATGTCCTCCAAGTTCGGCTCCGAGGTGTGTTTGTAGACTCCACTTTTGTAAGACGGAAATCAGCGTAGACCGTAAATGATGCTTCTATTGGTCCATAAGTCATGATTCCATAGGCATTTGTGCAGCAGGATTGAGTAACCCTTTTGGCCGAAGACCAACATATGAATAAGTAAAACTGTTTTTTCGAAAAATTTAGCAGTAAATGGCAGTTATAATAAAGAGCCGACTTGAAATAAATTTTTTCGAGATGTCAGAATGCGTATTTGAACACAATGAGTGTTTAAATTACTCTTTTCATACATTGATCGATTTTTGGTAACTTGGGGGTTTTTTTTAAACCGTTGAGGTAAAAAGTCCAAAATAAATATTTTTTCAAAAATTTGGCGATTTTTCGTAACTGAGGGTATCTTTAAAGATTTTTTGGTGAATTGTCGGAAATATATAAGCTTTTTTATTGAGGCGATTTTTGATAAAAGGAGTATATTCTTTAAAATATTGTGGTTAATACCAGTTAATTTATGTCATTTAAATAAATTAGCCGATTTGTTAACTGAGGTATCTTGTTAAAGATAGTTTGAGGGAAATAATTATTTTTCTATGAAAATAGAGCAATTTGTGGTAACTGGTGGCATGTTAACAAACAATGTTGTGGTGAAGTGTAAAAAATATAAGATGCTTCAAAAATTGAGACCATTTGTGATAACCCACTGTATATATTAACATACTTTATCAGCTTTGAATGAGTTTGTGGTGTAGTCTTTGATGCAGGCATGTTGGCATTTTGGAGTTTTCCCCCCCTCGGTACAAGGTGGTCGAGTTCCGTTGACATGATGTTCGCATGGGTCAAGAGTGTATGGTTGGCAAGTTGTTTTATCACCAGTTAATCCTGAATATTTTTTAAATTTTATTTTTTTCACTCTTTTTGATAAAAGTTAACTCCGTCGCGCACAAACTGATATGAATGCAAATATCATTGGTCCGTTTTTTACTCAGAGTAATTTGCTCATGTTAATTGATTTATTTAGTATCCTTGAATGATTCTCTAAGTGTGTTGTTAAAATTAGACTTAAAATATTTCTATATAATTTATTTAATTGAGAAAATTTTTTTTTCACATTATCCATTAATTTAAATTAAATAAAATATACTATGACACGAAAAGTAAAATATTTCTGCAATATAATGATGTTAACCTGCGGCAATACACACAAAAGTTTCGCAGAGTGACTTTTGGTCATTTTTGTGTATCATTCAAATTGATCATATTGATGAAGTGATAAACTAAAGACGTTTTATAGTTTTGACTCAAACTTTTTAGTTGTCCTCTAGAGAGGTCGTAGTCATTTTTTTTTCAATTCAACATTTATCTGACGCAAAACTCAATGCATTTTCCGAAAATAAACTTTTATTATTTCTGCGATGAAAAGTGAGCTTCAAAACCAAAAATCAAACTGCCAATAAAAATACTACTCTCTAGAATAGTACTTTCGAGGGTTGTTAGGACTCTAAAAATACCACTTATCGATTTTAAATACAATATGATATTTACCACGTTCTAAGAAAAATAAGCTCATTATACATTTTTGTCCAGATTTGCGTTGGCCACCTCCGTTAACTAAGGATGATAGTAAAACTATAATTGTGAAGTTGCGAAAAAAGGGCTTGAAATATTGTTGAATCATCTTCTTTCGGCATCGATTTTTTTTAACTTTCCTATTGAAGTTTGAAAAATGCAATTTTCTAACTTTACATTTTGAGCTTCGAAAGCTTGGGTCTGTTAACCCCTTCTGACAATAATAGTTTGAGCCTCAATTTTTTAGGAAACCAAAATTGAGCTTAGAAAATTTGAACTAAATTTTATTGCAAAATCTGAAGAATGAAAATGAAAAAATATTCTCAAAATTATAAGGGCATGTCAAAGTGGCTTGAATAACGAAAATAAGGTTTATAAATTTTACTTCAAACTAAATAAGTTTGTTTACCTCCAGTGACGATTCCATGAACTGCGAAGTAATCCATTGCAGCCAATGGGTATCCACCATTACAACCATTTCCACATTCGTGGCAACAGGATAAAATATCTTCTGCAGAGTACATGATGTCAACAGTTTCTTAATTAATGAAAATTAAAGGGGGGGGGGAACTGACTTGAACAGAGAGAATTTTATGATTCATGTAAAATAGTCAGGGACTAAATTTTTCATATTAACGATTGAGTTATTTTTTAAAATCATGTCGTGGTGACTCTAGAGAATCTTTACAATTCCAAAATGCGTTTAATGATATTTGACGCTGAAGAGCAAAAATAAGCAAAAACGATGAAATTCTAGCTATTTTTTATTTTCCGGGTTTTAAATTATGTAAGAAAAGCAAACTCAAGAATGGCTTGGAAACTAAGCCGCAATGAACAACTGATTGGTTAAAATTTGAATGAACAAGAATCTAGCTAGGATTTTGAAATAAAAAAAGAATATGTGAGTTTTACAGTTTTTGCTTATCTCGAAAATTGGTTATTATTGATATAATTGCCAACAGCTCACAATATTTTAGAAAAATGAGAAACTCACGGTTGGATGCGATGCAAATTCTATCAGAAATTGATTCGGCAGCTCCAAATGCCCAACATGATCCACAACCACCCTGGTCCCGGACGGCTCCAATAACAGTACATTTGGCCATTGTGTTCTAGCATCAAACGTTGCTGGAACGTCTTTGATTTTTTGCATTTCTTCAAAGTTTGGATATGGTCGTTCTTCGTCATATTCTTTATTATCGAGAGCCCCTAGCCACTTTTTTACATCGTCAAAACTAGTCTTTTCATGGAAGTTCTCACCAGCTACCCAGTTTGCATCTTTTGAATTGACCTCTAGAATTCAAAATTATTTATCAATACACTTGCTAAAGTTTTGACTAATTTTTGAACGTTTAATTCAAATATCGAAATTTTTAAATTGTACCTGAAATTATACCAGAGAACTCAGAGGCGGTAACCGCGGCAGAAAAAATTGAGAAGAGCTTCATTGTCGAATGAAACACTGGTTTCAAAGTAAAAATTCGTGGAGTTTTATACGCTGATAAGTGTTTGCATTGGGCGTTGGTTCAACGACTTGGTAGAATTATCGAATTTTTCAAGTATTTAAGAAGTACGCAATATTTGCATACAATTCAAATCAAGCATTTCATAACAAATAAAAATGATATCTTTTTTGATTTTACGATATAATAGAAAATGTCAAGTTCAAAAACTATCAAATTATATTTTATTCCGTTCATGATATATTAAGAGGGTTCTGGGTGCTAACACAGCAATTTGCTTGGTATTTTTTACTACTTTTGAACGGTCTTTAACTTTTATTTGGTATACTCAAACATAAAAATGAAACAAAATATTGTTTGACGAACCCTTATTTTAATAATTATATATGTGAAGTTATTTCTAAATTCGAAACAAAGCTGTGATGGTATTTACGAAATTGATTCTCTTGACCCGCAATATTCTTAAAATAGCAGCTAAAAAATAGCGGAGTCTACAGTATGTAAAAAAATTGTTCGCGACCAACAAGGAAATTTTCTCTGAATCAAAATCTATAATTGGCAGGATAACTACTTTCAATCCAGAGGAAATTGGAGCTTTTAGTCTCGAACAAATTTTTTTACATACTGTACATACAAATTATTTCATTTTCTAAAAGAGAAAAGTGAAACTAAATTGAGAAGAAATTAATGTCGAATAATTGTATATTTTCGTTAACGTTTTTCGTAAAACTCAAAAAACTTTTTTTAGTAACACGGCTAAAAACTAACTAAATTTCAGAAAAAATTGTTTGGTCTGAAAAGATTCAACGCAATTAATGCAACAAGTTGACTTTGTTAATTTTAATTATTTTTTGGAATTTCATGCGATTGAATAAACGCGCGCACTACTATCACAATAACAGCAGCATGTCAATATCATAACAAACAATAAGAAGCCTTATTTATGTTAATACTAGTGTCAGACAGTCTAAAACATACTTTTCTTGGTCAGTTTTCAACGAAAAATTCAATTTCGCTATTCAAATTTTAATTTTTGTACATTTTAAAGTGATATTATTATTTCGGTTAAAACTTTGAAAAAAAAATTTAAAGACGAAAAAGCAAATTTTAATTAGTTGAAATCGATTTCTCAGGGCCAAATAAACAGGAAATTGTATTTTTTTGTTAAATTTTTCTGAAAAAGAAGGATAATTCCTGCATGTAATGAAGCACCCAGAACCTCCTGAACCCACAAACGCAGCTGTGGCCATATCTTGCCAATGCGACTTTCGAGCCCTCTGTTTGATAAGTTGACTTTTACCGACCACAGTTTTTGGCTTATTTATTATTTCTCTATCTTCTGTAGTTCTTAAGGTAAAGCAATGTTGTCGACCAAAAATCGCGAACCGAAAAAAATCAAATGGGTTTCAAACTTGAAAAAAATAGATTTGAAGGCTTTAGCCACCGTGAATTTTGTATCCATTTTATGTGCCATGAAAAATCCCCATATAATCGAAAACATTCTTTTTTATTTTCACACATTTAATTTTTTTCGATTTTTTCCTGTTAAAAAATTCTACCGTTAATCTGATATATCGGACTAAAAATCTGAGGAAATCATGTTTTTGGAATTCATTTGAGAATTCTTGTTACATTATTGATTTTATTCTCGAATCTCTGACATCAGCCAAAATTTTATTTTTTCACGAGTTATTTCTCTGGGGGTCAAAATAATAACAAAAATGTGGTACTATAATAAATTGTGTTCTGAGAAATATGGATAGGAAAAATTTTATTCAAATTCGCCACGAAAGACAAACAAAGCAATTATATTGGACCCGGTAGAATAAGTTTTCACCCGCTAGAAAGATTATTATGCTTTCCCAAATACAAATCTCGGCAGGATATTTGCACATCCTGCCCGCGAATATTGCCAAATGCAGACGCTGTTAATTAATTGGCAGAATTCAAACACATTTTAAATCAATCAGAAAAATTGTTTTCATTAATTTTATTTGTTATTTTTTTGTAGCGAAAACATTTGATAATTTTATTTTATTTTCTAGATTACATTTTCTTTACGATTGTTTAATTTGAACTGGAAGTTTCTTTATCGTAAAAATGATAATACAGAAATAAAAATCAAAACGTTGAGAAATAAAATCAATAGAATTTATTAATTAAGGATTAAAGAACTTTTGCCGCGTTATTATAAGTGGCAAAATATCGCAAAAAGCCTGATACGGCTGCAAATTATTTGGCGGTATTTTTTAATATTTATATGTGAAACTGATTCCATTTCCATTTTCTCCAATTCAAGTTTTAGACGAAAATCTTCTTGTAACGATAATATCTCAAAAAAAAATTATCGTGAAAAAACAAAAAAATGAAATTTCATATTTTTTTTATGTAATAATTGTTACAGCTGTTGAATAAATGATTTATATTTTCACTCCCGTATACTGGGATCAAAATATGATTTTTTAAAGTCAGGTGGCCAGATATCGCAACCGGCTGAGTACGTCAATGAATTACTCACAATGAAGTAAATAACACATAACATTTTAAAATTATGAAGTCTGTGAACTCGATAACTGCGAAAAAAAATAGAGGTTCACTCACCATCCGATTTTTAAAAATGCCAAATAAGTTAGAAATTTACTAGTGAAACTCTGGCTAATATGATATCTCGATCGACAACAAAACAATTATTCATATCCTACACGTCAAAATGTACGCAGCAAAATATAATAAAAAATATTTATAATCAGCGGGTAACTTAAAATTAGTACCACCTTATGGTCCATACTTGCTCGATTCGCCCTGATTGCAGTTGATTTGCCATTCAATTTTTTTGGAAAATAACTTTTGAAATTATATGATATAATTTTTTTTTTGAAAAAAATTTATTTGTTGTGTAGCATAATTTTCGACTTTAGCCTTTTTCAGTGCAGCTTGAACGTAGAGTAGACAGAGATTATATAAATGTAATAAATAGTTAACCTGAATACGATAAAATTCGTACTGAAAACAATAGTTATATAACAATAGATAAATAATAACATTTTTGCTCTAGAAAGTTATAAATAACAGAAATAAACGCTAAATTAATATGCGTATAAAAAAATTATGCAATAAAACAAATAAATTTTTTTTCATAAAAAAATTTATATCATATAATATGAAATCGCAAGAAATCACAGAACTTTTTAAATATATCTTTTTTATTTATTCGAGTTTCAGAAAAATCACTCGTGAAAAAATTAACTTCGGATTTAAAATGCAGAACAAAAAAAGTTATATGATCAGAATCCTCAAAACGAGCTTCCTCAGAAATTAGATATCATGCATCGTTTTCACAGAATTAATTTTCTGAGAAATTTTGGCAAAAATCCTAAGAAAAGTAGAAAAAAACATCTTTTGAGCGGCTTATCCTATGAAATTTTGAACATTATTTTTGAAAATTAAATAGCAAACACTATGACATCTTTAAATTGTAGCTCTGTGACAAAGTTAATTCTGCGTCGTTTTCAGGTTTAGGTCGGACGATTTTGTATGTTGGTTTTTGGCGAAACCGTGATTAAAACCCTTTTTCAACTTCGTCATAGGTTCGGAAAACATGAAAACATATAAAGTATGTGCTCTTTGCTATTTCAAATTATTTGGAGAATTTTAAAGAGATTTTCGAAAAAATCTTCGTGAGAAGAAAACTTGATTTTTGGGAAATGATGCAAAATTCAAAAGTTTTTCAAAATTCTGCTATGATTTCAGCTTTTTTTCAACTTTCGAAAATAATATGTTACTTTTATATCATTTCTGAACATTTGATCTGGCTGAGGGCACATTTCCATGATAGAGATCGATGAACGTTCTCAATGAAAAATATAGGAAATTACCGGAAAATCCATTAAAAATCCCCAAATAATTTGAAATTCAAAAAGCAAAGAGCACATGCTGTATAAAGGGGTTTCCAAATCTATGACGAATTTAAAAAAAACGGGTTTATCAGGGTTTCGCCAAAAACCAACATACAAAATCGTCCGACCTTAACCTAAAATCACCTGACCCCTGAAATTTGTTTTGCCCATATATTGGCAAAGGGTGTGAGAAGGTTGAAAAATCACTTTATAAACTATTTTGAGCACCTGTCAGTATGTAATTAATCGTCTTTTGATATAATTTTCAAAGAAATACTATAAATAGATTAGAGAAATATTTTAGAGTTTCATACAAATTTGATTTAGTGCAGAAATTGAAGATGTGATTTTGCTGAAAAAATGCGTTCTAGCGGTGGATTCACGTTATAACGTCGGATTTTCGATTATAATGCTCTAATTTGTTCATATTAAAAAAAAAATTTGTGAAATTTTCTTTATTTTTGCAATATCTTGAAACATTTCAATGTATTAAAAGACGTATTTCATTTATTTGTGAAATCATCAATTATATTTTTAAGAAAAGTAGAAAATTAAATAACGTTTGCAAACGTATTTATGTTGGTCCTAATGTAAAAAGTCAAGTTTAACATTTAATAGTTGTAACAATCCAAATTTTGTAAAATTACATAAGAAATAGAAGTTTATTCTCCTTCGACTTTTGATCGGGCTTTACTGGCAGCAGCAGCAGCTTCAGACATTTCAGCTCGCTCGTTTGCTTCATCAAGTTCATGTTGCAACTTTCTGTATTTCGACATTGACATATTAGCAGATTCAGTAGCTTCTTCCGATGTTTTTTTTAAGATTTTGCTTTCGAAGCAAGTTCATCTAAACCATCTTGTATAAGAAGTAAGTTCTTCTTATAGTCATCATTAGCGTAAAGAGATTCCTTAAATTTACGCTCAAGTTTTCGAAAAACTTTAATATTATCTGAAGTTCTCCTTTGTTCATTTTCCAGCTCAGTTTCAATTTCTCGTGATTTGTTCTCTAGTTTTTGCACCGTTTTTTTCCTCCCTTCAGAAATTCTTGCTCTGCTTCGTCTCACCGCATTTGGAGGTCTTTGACTTATGTTTCCTGTTTTTTTCATTCGTTCAAGATGCTGAGATTGATCTTGTTCCTAGGATACTAATTAAGTTTTAAACTCAAATGAAGACGATTAAAAGTGGAAAATGACAATCACCTTTTTTAAAGCTTCTGCGAGCACGGCAGCAGTTGTTAATGCGTTTTAAGCTGCACCTTCAGCATTTCTAGCTTCAGTCACAGCCTCATCAACTTCGGTTTTAACACTGTAAGCTCGCCCTCGATTTTTCGTTTTTGATTGATAAATGCAGTATTTTGGGTATGTAGCATATCAGCTCGTTTATTGGCTTCTATAAGATCATTTTCGAATTGTTTTCGGCATTTTTCAGACATTTCCAGACCTAAAATATTTCTTGATTTGATACTTATATCTAAAGTGCGGACATCGCATGAAAAGAGGTGGTCGCGTTAAGTCTTTGTTCTATAATTCACAATAAATTCCACAGTATTTTCAGTATTGTCCGCTAAAAAATCAATTGCGCTGAAAACAGGTGACCTTTCAAGTGCATAAAAATTTTAGTTTTTCACTTGGCTTCCGTTACAATTTTAATTTAATTCATGAGTGAAGTGTGCTGGAAAAACGAGTACATTAAATTATCTACAGGTTTCCGTCTGATTTAAATAATCTTATTTTGCTGAGGGAAGTGTCAAACAACAAACATTAAATTCCGATGTTTTCCATATTATGTTATTTCGTCTGCAACTCTTCGAATGGTAGTAACACGTTTTTGCCACGACACTATATTTGAGTCATATAGTATGTTTTATTTTCTGCTACCGACATAGCCACTTGAAAAAATAATATGGGAACTCCTACTGAAAATATTCAGGGTTCTTCGCAAACATCACTTTTAATGTAACAACGGTTAATTTTACAAACCTTGGCGAAGTTCTTCTATCTCAGTGGTCATAAGTCTAACTCTTCGTTCGGAAACTGCAGCTTGTTCACGAATGTCTTCTGTAATCCTAGATGAATAATCATATTTGGTTGTTACCTGCTTGAAATTCAATGCTAGTTTTTATGAGGTTTTTGAACCATCGACAGCTTGTCTGGAAATTGTTGCCAAATTAACTTCTAGATCATTAAAACCGGATTCCATCTTTTTACGTGATCGAATGACCTCACCTCGAGCTCGCATTTCATCGTCCAAAGAAGCTTAAAGATAAGTTTAACATATCATAATTTAAAGTCGTGCAAAGTTATACAATGAATTTGTACTGCATTAAATATTTTGCAAAAATTTAATTGTTCAAATAATATTACCTTGAATTTGTTCAACTGATCTTGATGCATTTCTGCGTGAATTATCAATTTCTTCGTGTTTCTCTGAACTTCTTCGATCAGCTTCTTACTTGAGCTGCTGGAGCTTGACTTAAACTCTCAGAGCTTTTGCCTCTTCAGATTCAACAGCCGCTTCTGCCTCTTCTAGAGATGCCTGAATATCGCTTCGTTCTGTTTCAATAATTCTCTTGTTTTTTTTCGAGCTCATGAATAGACTGGTAGCAGGGATCGGCATCCAATTAGATCGAATAGAAAATGGATCGTATCAGTTCGATAGATCTAACAAAAATTCTCATATTATAAACAAAAGTAAATTGTGTTTTTCGCCGCAATTAAGCACGCAGATTCGAGAAAATTAAGTCGACATATTGAAGTTTATATTCACTGATCATGCATGTAGTGAGCGAATCGGGCAAAACTTTATTTTTGATATTTGGGATGAAGCATGAAAAAACGGGTATGCAATTGCAAAAAATTAAAGCTGGGCAAATATTGTTCAACTGTAATGCTTTAGTAAGAAATTTTGCCGGTTCGCTCCCTCTCACTTTTCGATTCGATTTAATTTTGCCGATCCATGACTAAGAGCTCTCGGCTGCGGCTTCTACAAGCTCCTGGGCTTCCTCTTGAAGACATAGCAGGTAACATAGCATAATTGTATAATTGCATAATTGTATAATCAAATGATAAATAAAATATGATAAACATCTACAATATATGTTCTAGAGAATTAAAAGGTTGCTCCTTTGTTTACACTTGTTGTTATGATTTAATTTAATCTCTAGAACATGTATCGTAGTTTTTCATATTTTATTTATCATGAGATTATACACTGTACTGAAAGATGACTTAAAACGTCGAAATTAATATACAATAAAGAAAAACTTTATGTCTAAATCTAATACTTTCAGCATAGGGTTAAAATTTAAAGTTATTTTTTATTGAAAATTAATTAATTCTGTATGCCCCCGAATTATTCGAAAATAACAAGTTTTTTGGATTATTTTGGGGAAAATAAAAACAAAAATATAAATACCCCCAAATTTCGAGAAAAAATCAATAAATAAACAGAATTTAGGGGCAAACAATTTTTTTCTATTTTTGTATCCCCCCGAATTTTTCAGAATTTGTTTGATCCCAAACATTTTTGAATTCAGTGGCTAACAATCCCCGCGAATTGTCCTGCCACCGGTATTACACCTGGTTGAATAATATTATTCGTTACAATTTTGTCTCGCAGAATTGATACAATAAATATCTTTTATTTACAATTAGTATTTTTCCTAAATGTTCTCAACTTATCGTTAGTTTAGACTTTACGTCTTTGAAAAGAAAGGTTTTACTCGTTACATTATTAATGGCTAAATTACGTGATTATATTACCGCTAGTTACTGACTATAGCAATTAATATGCTGTTGTACCGCATGAATTTGAAGTGGCGTCGAGGCGAATTGCGAACCGACAAAATGTCATGAAGCTATTTTAGAATTAGTCATCCGATTTTTTTTAAATAAGAATCATTCAATTTTAGACAAATTTTTTTATCTTCTTTAATTCGCAATTAATATGCCAGTGTATTATTGCTGATATGCTTGAAGAGCTGTATTGTTGATCAGAATTAAAAATGGTAATGTCAAGAATTTGGTATGTCGATGATTGTTTTCTGTGTGGTCAAAATAGTTATAAAAACAAAATTTTGAAAAATTAAACTCTTATGACCCAGATCTCCAATTTACCATGGAACTATGATAAACTCCAAAAATGTTTTGGGACACAGAAATAGTTAGCACTGATGGTAAATTACACCTTGAAATGTATCGGAAACCTGCCTCATCAGAAAATTTGATAAATTTTAAAAGAGCTGTTACCCCTAAAATTAAAAATTTCTAACTCTAACTGGTGAAATTCACAGGTGGACACACACACCACACATCTACACTGAGGCCTCCGAGCGGGCATTAAAAACACAAAAAATATTATAAAAAATCAATACCCAGCTAAACGATGACCAAAAATTTGAAATAAAATCTCACGATTTCAGACCATCAGAATCTAAGGCTAGGAGACGAAGAACAAAATGATGAAAGTTTCAAAAATACACATTAACTCTTCATTAACCAGTTTTAGAAGCTCTGTAATCACAAAAAAATAAGTGATATTTTAAGTCAATTTACACACAATTTAAATTACGTACTACTTTCTCAACAACAGCCTGTATTTATGAGTTTGAATGCCCTTGTCAAAAACTTATAAGAGAAACTAAAAGGATTCTCTGAGGAAGAATCAAGAAGACAACGAACGATAAAAATCTCACATGTTAAACACTATAAGACGTGTCCAGTAATATACAAAAAAATTGAAAAATATAATGTTGATCCAGACAACGCCCCTCGATAACACCTACGTGATTCTATTTAAGATAAATTTACAGTCTTGCGAAAAAATTTGAATCAAACTAGTTTTAAAAACCACGCGTATTATAACGTTAAAAAAACCTGAATGAACATTCAAAAAATCACACAAGTGTCAAACATTTTTATGTTCGTTGGGGATTCCTGATGATTCTATAACTTGAAAATACTCGAGCTTAATAGGGCAAATGTGAGGCTCGAGTATTTAAAACATATAAAAACTCGCGCACAAATTTGAATCTAATTGACAACTGAAATACTGCATTTTTCGTTCCGAACTGTTGCAAACTTTTTCTCTCTCTTCTGAAGATGGCTTCTTAGCCGCAAACGTTTAAAGTATAATACGTCATTTTAATGGCAAAATAAATATATAACTTGATTGTTCAAAACCCATACAATAGCGGCCTTAATTAACCGATAGTGAATATTTGAATGAGATAAACGACGCGGGTTACTAGCACCCAAACAAACCCCTGGATAACAGAATATAACGATTTCATAAGTAAGATTTCGGCAGATCCAACCAATCCAATGCTCGAATTCTGCATTTTGCAAATAGTCACGATTTGTCGGTTAAGGGGGTGGTCATGTCTGATTTAATAAAGGCATTAGAGGCATAAAAATGCTCAAAATTGATAGGAGGTGATAATAAAGTTTACTAAGAACTCAATCAACAAAAAAAATTTCGAAATTTTCGCATTTTTTCAATGTTTTTCAAAGTATTTTCTAAAAGATGAAGTTAAAAAATAACGTTTTGACCGTTTTGGACTCGAATTTGACCACTAAAACTTCAAAAATTGACTAGACGTAAGCCAACTTTGTCATCAGTGTTTTACTAGCTTTTTATTGAGCCTACTTTCGAAAAAATCGAAGCACTTTT
>SCLH01001625.1:64485-83018 GCA_004367855.1 Oikopleura vanhoeffeni | reverse complement strand
AAAAAGAAAAAAAAAAAAAAAAAAAAATTATATATTCAGAAAATCGATTACAACACAAGAATGCGCATACAGTCTTACGGTTGTTGCGCTTTGCAATGCTCGTAATGTATGCAGTAAAGTCTTAATTGGATTTTATTTATAGCTACATTAGTTTCCAACAATTGTGACATCATATAAGGAACCGTTATCTATAATATTTCGTCAAAGTTTTAAGAAATTATATCACATGTCAGAAAACACTCGCAATAAGAAGTGCATTATCAATTTTATATATCTCAATCAATTAAAACTTATTCAGTTGAAAAATTCCAAACTTAGATTTTGCCTCTGTAGAATTTTTTGACCCATTACTAAAAGGTATGTTAGCTTGAATTATAAATATCGAAACGTTGGTTTAAACGAATAATTTTATGATCATTTGCTTGTCATTTACTTTTATTCTTAATATTATAATTAATTCAAATGGCAAATAATCCAGTTTTTTTCGAACTTTTGCCGCAACAGCGCCACTCTCAATTCCCACATTCGTCAAGACCTCTGAGAATTTTTGAAAGTTTCCATGATTTCCCCAGTCAGAGTTCAAGAATTCTAACCAACCTAAATTACATTATTTTTAATTGGGAATTATTAATTTTTTTTATTAATAAAATTTTCTTGAATTTGATACTCATTTTAAAACTTGTCAGCTTAACCAACGAATAAAAAAAATTGATTGACACACTTCAAAATTGTGAAAATATTGCATCTTCTTAAATTACCAGTAAATCGTCACCGTTTTCCGGTTCCCCAACCCATATTTTGATGGCATGGTCCTCCAAGTCGGCTCCCGAGGTGTGTTTGTAGACGTCCACTTTTTGTAAGGACGGAAAATCAGCGTCGCCGTAAATGATGCTTCTATTGGTCCATAAGTCTTGATTCCAGTAGGCATTTGTGCAGCAGGGATTGGGAAACCCTTTTGGCCGAAGACCTAAAAAATATGAATAAGTAAACTGTTTTTTTCGAAAAATTTAGCAGTAAAAGTCAGATTAATAATAGAAAGCCGGAACTTGAAAATATTTTTTTTCGAGATATCAAGATGCTATTTTGAAACAAATTGGTGTAAAATACTTTTCATACTTGATCGATTTTTTGGTAATTTGGGGGTTTTTTTTAAACGTGAGTAAAAGGTCCAAAATAAATATTTTTTCAAAAATTTGGCGATTTTTCGTAACTGATGGGATCTTTAAGATTTTTTTGGGTGAATAGTCGGAAATATATAAGCTTTTTATTTGAGGCGATTTTGATAAAAGGAGTATATTCTTTAAATTTGTGGTTAATACCAGTTAATTTTATCATTTAATAATAGCCGATTTGTTTAACTGAGGTATCTTGTAAAGATAGTTTGAGGGGATAAATTATTTTTCTATGAAAATTTAGAGCAATTTGTGGTAAACTGGTGGCATGTTACAAACAATGTTTGTGGTGAAGTGTAAAAATATAAGATGCATTCCAAAATTGAACCATTTGTCGATAACCCATGTATAATATTAACATCTTGTATCAGGCTTTGAATGAGTTTGATGGTGTAGTCTTTGATGGCAGGGGCATAGATTTGGCCATTTTGGAGTTTTTCCCCCCCTCCGGTACAAGGTGGTCGAGTTTCCGTTGACATATGTTCGCATGGTTCAAGAAGTGTAGGTTGGGGCAAGTTGTTTTTCACCAGTTAATCCTGAATATTTTTTAATTGTTATTTTTTTTCACTCTTATTTGATAAAAGTTAACTCCGTCGCGCACACAATGATATGAATGCAAATATCTTGGTCCGTTTTCTTACTCAGAGTTCAATTTGCTCATGTTAATTGATTTATTGAGATATCCTTGAATGGATTCTCTAAGTGTGTTGGTTACAAGAAAAAACAATATTAGACTTAAAATATTTCTTATAATTTATTTAACTGGAAAGAAAAATTTTTTTTTTCACATTATCCATTAATTTTAAATTGAATAAATATTACTATGACACGAAAAGTAAATATTTTCTGCAATTATAATTGATGTTAACCCTGCGGCAAATACACACAAAAGTTTACGCAGAGTGACTTTTGGTCATTTTTGTGTACCTTCAATATGATTCATATTGATGAGTGATAAACTAAGACGTTTTATAGTTTTGACTCAAACTTTTTAGTTGTTCCTCTAGAGAGGTCGTAGTCATTTTTTTTTCAATCAACATTTATACTGACGCAAAACTCAATGCATTTATTTCCGAAAATAAACTTTTATTATTTTCTGGCGATGAAAAGTGAGCTTTCAAAACCAAAAATCAAACTGCCAATTAAAATACTACTCTCTAGAATAGTACTTTCGGAGGGTTGTTTAGGACTCTTAAAAAATACCCACTTACTGATTTTAAAATACATATTGATATTTACCACGTTCTAAGAAAAAATAAGCTCATTATACATTTTTGTCCAGATTTGCCGTTGGCCACCTCCGTTAATAAGGATGATAGTAAAAACTATACATTGTTTGAAGTTGCGAAAAAGGGCTTTGAAAATATTTTTGATCATCTTTCTTTCGCATCGATTTTTTTTTAACTTTCCTATTGAAGTTTTTTGAAAAAATGCAAAATTTTCTAACTTTACATTTTGAGCTTCGAGCTTGGGTCTGTTAACCCTTCTGACATAATAGTTGAGCCTCAATTTTTTTAGGAAACAAAATTGAGGCTTAGAAAATTTGAAACTAACTTTTAGTGCAAAATCTGAAGAATGAAAATGAAAAAATTTCTTCAAATTATAAGGGCATGTCAAAGTGGCTTTGAATAACGAAAATAGGTTATAAATTTTACTTCAACTAATTAAGTTTTTTACTCCAGTGACGATTCCATGAACTTGCGAGTAATCCATTGCAGCCAATGGGTTATCCACCATTACAACCATTTCCACATTTCGTGGCAAACATATAAAATATCTTCTGCAGGTACATGATGTCAACAGTTTCTTTAATTAATGAATTAAAGGGGCGGGGGGGAACTGGACTTTGAAAGGAGAATTTTATGGATTCATGTAAAATAGTCAGGGACTAATTTTATATTAACGATTGAGTTATTTTTTTCAAAATCATTGTTCGTGGTAGACTTCTAGAGAATCTTACAATTCCCAAAAAATAGCCGTTAATGGAATATTTGACGCTGAAAGAGCAAAACATAAGCCAACAACGATGAAATTCTAGCTATTTTTTAGTTTTCCGGGTTTTTTAAAATTATAGTAAAGAAAAAGCCAAACTCAAGAAATGGCTTGGAAACTAAGCCGCCAATGAACAACTGATTGGTATAAAATTTTGAATGAACACAAGAAATCTTAGCTAGGATTTTGAAATAAAAAAGAATACTGATGTTTTACAGTTTTTGCTTCATTCTTCGAAATTGGTTCATTATTGAGTATAATTGCCAACAGCTCACAATAATTTTTAAAAAAATGAGAAAACTCACGGTGGATGCGATGCAAACATTCTATCAGAAAATTTGATTCGGGCAGCTCCAATGCCCAACATGCATCCACAACACACCCTTGGTCCCGGACGGCTCCAAATTAACAGTACATTTTGGGCCTTGTGTCTTAGCCATCAAACGTTGCTTGGAAACGTTCTTTTGATTTTTGCATTTCTTCAAAGTTTGGGATATGGTCGGTTCTTTCGTCATATTCTTTTATTATCGAGAGCCCCTAGCCATTTTTTTACATGTTCAAAAACTAGTCTTTTCATGGAAGTTCTCAACCAGCTACCAGTTTGCATCTTTTGAACTTGACCTCTAGACATTCAAAATTATTTATCAATTACACTGGCTAAGTTTTGACTAATTTTTTGAACGTTATTCAATATCGAAATTTTAATGCTACCTGAAATTATACCAGAAGAACTTCAGGAGGGGGGGGGGGCGGTAACCCGCGGCAGAAACAATTAGAGAAGAGCTTCAACTTGTTTCGAATGAAACACTGGTTTCAAAGTAAAATTCAGTGGAGTTTTATACGCTGATAAGTGTTTTGCATGGGCGTTTTGGTTCAGACTTTGTGAATTATCGACATTTTTCAGTATTTAAGAAGTACGCATATTTGCATACAATTTTCAAATCAAGCATTTCATAACAAATAAAAATTGATATCTTTTGATTTTACGATATAATGACAATGTCAAGTTCAAACTATCAAATTATATTTTTATTCCGTTCATGGATATATTAAAGGGTTCTGGTTGCTAACACAGCATTTTGCTTGGTTATTTTTTACTACTTTTGAACGGTCTTTAACTTTTATTGGTATACTCAAACATAAAATGAAAACAAAATTATTGTTATGACGAACCTATTTAATACTTAATATATGTGAAGTTATTCTAATTCGAAAACAAGCTGTTATGGTATTTACGTAAATTGATTTCTCTTAACCCGCAATATTCTTAAATAGCAGCTTAAAAAATAGCGGAGTCTACAGTTATTTGTAAAAAAATTGTTTTCGCGACCAACAAGGAAACTTTTCTTCTTGAATCCAAAATCTTATAATTGGCAGGATACTACTTTGCAATCAGAGGGAAATTGGAGCTTTTAGTCTCGAACAAATTTTTTACTTACTGTACATACAAATTATATTCCATATTTCTAAAAGAGAAAGTGAAACTAAATTAAGAAGAAATTAATGTCGATTAATTGTATATTTTCGTTAACGTTTTTTCGTAAAACTCCAAAAAACTTTTTTATTTAACACGCTAAAAACTAATAAATTTCAGAAAAATTGTTTTGGTCTGAAAATTTCAACGCAATTAATGCAACAAGGTGACTTGTTAATTTTAATTATTTTTTGGGAATTTCATGCGATTGAATAAACGCGCGCACTACTATCCACAATAACAGCCCAGCATGTCCAATATTCATAACAACATAAGAGCATTTTATGTTAATACTAGTGTCAGACAGTTCTTAAAACTACTTTTCTTGTTCATCCCCCCCCCCCCCCCCCCCCCCCCCCCCCCCCCCCTCCCCCGTTTCAACGAAAAATTCAAATTTCGCTATTCAAATTTTAATTTTTGTACATTTTAAAGTGATATTATTATTTCGGTTAAAAACTTTTGAAAAAAAATTTAAAAGACAGGAAAAGCAAATTTTAATTAGTTTGAAAATCGATTTCTCAGGCAAATAACAGGAAATTGATATTTTTTTGTAAATTTTTCTGAAAGAAGGATAATTCCTGCCATGTAATGAAGCACCCAGAACCTCCTGAACCCACAAAACGCAGGGCTGTGGCATATCTTGCCATGGACTTTTCGAGCCTCTGTTTGATAAGTTGACTTTTTAGACCACAGTTTTTGGCTTATTTATTATTTCTCTATCTTCTGTGTTCTTAAGGTAAGCAATGTGTCGACCAAAAATCCCCGAACCGAAAAAAATCAAATGGTTTCAAAACTTGAAAAAAAATAGATTTGAAGGCTTTAGCCACCGTGAATTTTGTATCATTTTATGTGCCATGAAAAATCCCCATATAATCGAACACATTCTTTTTATATTTCACACATTTAATTTTTTCGATTTTTTTCCATTGGGTTAAAAAAATTCTACCGTTTAAATCTGATATATCTGGGACTAAAAATCTGAGGAAATCATGGTTTGGAATTCAATTTGAGAATTCTTGTTTACATTATTGATTTTATTTCTCGAATCTCTGAATCACGCAAATTTTTTATTTTTTCACGAGTTAATTTCTCTGGCGGGTCACATATAACAAAAAATGTGGTACTATAATAAATTTGTGTTTCTGAGAAATAATGGATAGTAAAAATTTGTATGTCAAATTCGCCACGAAAGACAAACAAACCAATTATATTGGACGCCGGTAGAATTTAGTTTTCACCCGCTAGAAAGATTATTATGTTTCCCAAATAAAATCTTCGGAGGATATTTGCACATCCCTGCCTCGAATATTGCCAAATGCAGACGCTGTTTATTAATTGGCCAGAATTCAAACACATTTAAATCAATCAGAAAAATTGTTTTCATTAATTTTATTGTATTTTTGTAGCGAAGACATTTGATAATTTTATTTATTTTCTAGTTACATTTTCTTTACGGATTTGTTTTAATTTGAACTTGAAGTTTTTATCGCTAAAAATGATTCATACAGAACATAAAAAATCAAAACGTGAGAAATAAAAATCAATAGAATTTATTAATTAAGGATTAAGGAACTTTTGCCGCGTTATTATAAGTGGCAAAATATCGCAAAAGGCTTGATGCGGCTGTTTTATTTGGCGGTTATTTTTTTAATTTATATGCTGAAACTGATTTTCATTTTCCATTTTCTCCAATTTCAAGTTTTAGCGAAAATCTTCTTGTACACGATAATATTCTTCAAAAAAAAAATTATCGTGAAAAACAAAAAATGAATTTCATATTTTTTTTATGTAATAATTGTACAAGCTGTCTGAATAAATTGATTTATATTTTCACTCCCGTATACTGGATCAAAATATGATTTTTTAAAGTCATTTGTGGCCAGATATCGCAACCGGCTGAGTACGTCAATGAATTTACTTCACAATGAAGTAAATAACACATAACATTTTAAAATTTGAAGTCTGTTGAACTCGTTAATGCGAAAAAAATAGAGGTTCACTGGCACCATCGGTTTTTAAACATGCCCAAATAAGTTAGAGCCAATTTTACTTAGTGAAAACTACTCCGGGCTAATGGTGGAGTGAATGCACTACTTCTCTGCTACCTCATAATCTCTAACGACCAATTATTCAATTCTCGCTAACTGCTCAAAGTAGCTACGACTATGCATAAAATATAATAAAAAATATTTATAATCAGCGTAGTAATTTAAAATTAGTACCCTAATGGTCCATACTTGCTCGATTGCGCCTGATTGCAGTTGATTTGCCATTCAATTTTTTTGGAAAAATAACTTTTTGAATTATTTTGATATAATTTTTTTTTTGAAAAAATTTATTATGTTGTGTAGGATTAATTTTCGACTTTAGCCTTTTTCAGTTGCAGCTTGACGTTAGAGTAGACGAGATTAATAAAATGAAATATAGTTAACCTGAATACGATAAAATTCGTACTACTTCATTTTTTCATAAAAAAATTTATATCATATTAATTAGAAATTCGCAAGAATACAAAGAATTTTAAAATATAATCTTTTATTATAATATAATTCGAGTTTCAAAAATCATTGTGAAAATTAACTAAACGGAAATTTAAAATGCAGAACAAAAAGTTATTGATCAGAATCCTTCAAACGAGGCTTCTCAGAAATTAGATAATAACAAATAGATAGTTTTCAAGAATTAATTTTCTGAGAATTTTGGCAAAAATCCTAAGAAAATTAGAAAAAAACATCTTTTGAGCGGCTTATCCTATGAAATTTTTGAACATTTATTTTTGAAAATTAAATAGCAAACACTATGACATCTTTTAATTGTGAGCTTGGTGACAAAGTTAATTCTGCGTTCGTTTCGGTTTAGGTCGGACGATTTTGTATTGTGGTTTTTTGGGCGAACGTTGATTTAAACCCTTTTCAATTCGTCATAGGTTCGGAAACATGAAACATAAAAGTATGTGCTTCTTAGCTATTTCAATTATTTGGAGAATTTTAAAGAGATTTTCAAAAAAATCTTCGGAGAAGAAAACTTGATTTTTTTGGGAGGAAATGATGCAAAATCAAAATTTTTCAAATTCTGCTAGATTCAGCTTTTTTTAAACTTTTCGAAAGTAATTGTTACTTTTATATCATTTCTGAACATTTAATCTGGCTGAGGACATTTCCATGATAGGATCGATGAACGTCTCAATGAAATTAGGAAATTACCGGGGAAATCCATTTAAAAATCCCCCAAATATTTGAAATTGAAAAAGCAAGGCACATGGCTTCTATAAGGGGTTCCAACATCTATGAACGAATTTAAAAAAACGGGTTTTCAGGGTTCGCCAAAAACCAACATATCAAATCGTCCGACCTTAACTAAAATCACCTGACCCCTGAAATTGTTTTGCCCATATTATTGGCAAAGGGGTTGTTGGAGAAGGTTGAATCCTTTATAAATAGTTTGAGCACCTGTCCAGTATGTATTAATCGTCTTTTGGGGGGGGGATATAATTTTCAAAGGAAATACTATAAATAGATTAGAGAAAATATTTTTAGAGTTCATACAAATTTTGACTTTTGTGCAGAAATTGAAGATGTTGATTTTGCTGAAACAAATGCCGTCTCTAGCGGTCTTGGATTCCGTATATAACGTCGGATTTTCGATTATAATGATGCTCTATATTGTTATATTTAAAACAAAAAATTTCGGGTTGAAATTTTCTTTATTTTGGCAATATCTCTGAAACTTTTCAATGTATTAAAGACGTATTTCATTAATTTGTGAAATCATCCAATTATATTTTTTAAGAAAAGTGAAATTAAATAAACGTTGCAACTTATTTATGTTGGTCTAATGTAAAAAGTCAAGTTAACATTTAATAGTTGTAACATCCAAATTTTGTAAAGTTTATAAGAAATGAAGTTTATTTCCTTCGACTTTCTGATCGGAGCTTTACTGGCAAGCAGCAGCAGCTTCAGACATTTCAGTCGCTCGTTTGCCTTCATCAAGTTTGTTTGCAACTTTCGTTTTTCGACATGAATATTAGCAGATTCGTGAGCTTCTTTCCAGATGGTTTTTTTTTAAGATTTTGCTTTCGTCGAAGCAATTAGTTCATCTAAACCTCTTGTATAAGAAGTACGTTCTCTTTATAGTCATCATTAGCGTAAAGAGATGCCTTAAATTTACGCTCAAGTTTTCGAAAAACTTTATTTATCTGAATTCCTCCCTTTGTGTCATTTTCCAGCTCAGTTTCAATTTCTCGTGATTTGTGCTCTCTAGTTTTTGCACCGTTTTTTTCCTCCCTCAGAATTCCATTGCTCTGCTTCGTTCACCGGCATTTGGCGTCTTGACTGATGTTTCTTGTTTATTTTCATTCGTTCAAGATGCTGAGATTGTCTTGTTCCTAGGATTACTAAATTTAAGTTTTAAACTCAAATGAGACGATTAAAGTGGAAAATGACAATCACCTTTTTTTAAAAGTTCTGCGAGCACGCAGCAGTGTTAATGCGTTTTAAGCTGCACCATTCAGCATTTCTAGCTTCAGTCACAGCCTCAATCAACTTTCGGTCTTTAACACTGTAAGCTCGCCCTCGATTTTTGTTTTTTGATTTGATAAATGCCGTAGTATTTTGGGTATGTTAGCATATTCAGCTCGTTTATTGGCTTCTTAGATTATTTATCGATTGTTTTCGGCAGTTTTCAGACATTTTTCCAGACCTAAAAACTATTTCTTGATTTCGATTACTTAATATCTAGGTGCGACATCGCATGAAAGAGTGGTCGCATTAGTTCTTTGATTCTATAATTCACAATAAATTCCCACAGTATTTTCAGTATTGTCCGCCTAAAAAATCAATTGCGCTGAACAGGTGACCTTTCAAGTGCATAAAAATTTTAGTTTTCACTTTGGCTTCCGTTTACAATTTTAATTAAATTCATGAGTGAAGTGTGCTGGAAAAACGAGTACATTAAATTATCTTAAGGTTTCCGTTCTGATTTTAAATAATCTTATTTTGCGTGTGGGAGTGTCAACAACAAAATTAAATTCCGATGTCTTTCCATATTTTCTGCTACCGACATGAGCCACTTGAAAAAATAAATATGGGAACTCCTCACTGAAATATTCAGGGTTCTTCGAAACATCACCTTTTCATGTAACAACGGTTAATTTTACAAACCTTTGGCGAGTTTCTTTCTATCTCAGTTGGTATAGTCAACTCTCTTCGTCGGAAACTGCAGCTTGTTCACGAAATGTCTTCTGTTCATCCTTAGATGAATAACAAATTTGGTTGTTACCTGCTTGAAATTCAATGCTAGTTTTTTGAGGATTTTTTGAACCATCGACGCTTGGTCTGGAAATTGTTGCCAAATTAACTTCTAGATCATTAAAACCGGGGATTCCATCTTTTTTACGATGATCGAAAAATGACCTCACCTCGAGCTCGGCATATTCATCGTCCAAAGAAGCTAAAGATAAGTTTAACATATCTAATTAAAGTGCGTGCAAAGTATATACAATGAATTTGTACTGCATAAATATTTTGCAAAATTTAATTGTTCAAATACTATTACCTTGATTTGTTCAATGATCTTTGATTGCATTTTCTTGCTTGAATTATCAATTTCTTCGTTGCTTTCCTGGACTTTCTTCGATCAGCTTCTTATTTTTGAGCTGCTCGGACGCTTGAACTTAAACTTCTCAGAGCTTGTTGGCCTCTTTCAGATTCAAACAGCCGCTTCTGCCTCTTCTAGAGTGCCTGAATATCGCCTTCGTTCTGTTTTCAATAATTCTCTTGTTTTTTTTTCGAGCTCATGAATAGCATGGTTAGCAGGATTCGGCATTCCAATTAGACGAATAGAAATGATCGTATCAGTTCGATTAGATCTAACAAAAATTTCTATTCTAAAAAAAGTAAATGTTGTTTTTCGCCGCAATTAAGACGCAGATTCGAAAGGAAATTAATCGACATATTTGCAAGTTATAATTTCACTGATCATGCATCTGTAGTGAGCGAACGGCAAAAACTTTATTTTTTTGATTTTGGAGATGAAGCATGAAAAAAACGGGTATGCAATTGCAAAAGATTTAAGCTGGGCGACAAATTTTATTGTTCACTGCTAATGCTTTAGTAAGAAATTTTGCCGGTTCGCTCCCTCTTCACTTTTCGATTCGATTTTAATTTTGCCGATCCATGATAAGAGTTCTCGGCTTGCGGCTTTACAAGCTCCTGGGCTTCCCTTGAACATAGCAGTAACATAGCATAATTGTATAATTGATAATTGTATAATCAAATGATAATTAAATATGATAACATCTAATATATGTTCTAGAGAATTAAATAAATTTAATTCAGAATGGACAACCAACTTTGTTAAAAGGTTGCCATTTTGTTTAAACTTGTTGTTTAAGATTATAATTACAAAATACTCAATTAGAACATTGTATCGTAAATGTTTTTCATATTTATTTATCATGAGATTATACACTGTACTGAAAGATGACTTAAAACGTCGAAATTAATATACAATAAAGAAAACTTTATGTCTAAATCTAATACTTTCAGCATAGGGTTAAAATTTAAAGTTTATTTTTTTATTTGAACAAAATTAATTAATTCTGTATGCCCCGCATTTATCGGAAATAACAAGTTTTTTTGGATTATTTTGGGGGAAAATAAAAACAAAAATACTAATCCCCAAAATTTCGACGAAAAAATCAATAAATAAACAGAATTTAGGGGGCAAACATTTTTTTCTATTTTTTGTATCCCCCCGAATTTTTTCAGAATATTGTTGATCCCAACATTTTTGAATTCAGTGGCTAACAATCCGCGGAATTGTCCTGCACCGGTATTACACCTGTTGAATATATTTTCCGTTACACTTTTGATCTAGCGAATTGATACAATAATATTCTTTTATTTACAATTAAGTATTTTTCCTAATGTTCTCAACTTATCGTTGTTTTAGACTTTAGTCTTTGAAAAGAAAGGTTTTCACTCGTTACATTTATTAATGGCTAAATTACCGTGATTATATTACGCTGAGTTACTGCCTTTAGCAATTAAATATGTGTCTGTACCGCCTGAATTTAAGTTTGGCGTCGAGGCGAATTGCGACCGACAAAATGTCATTGAAGCTATTTTAGAATTAGTCATCCGATTTTTTTAAATAAGAATCATTCAATTTTTAGAAAATTTATATCTTCTTTAATTCGCACTTAATATGCCAGTGTATATTGTGATTGCTTGAGAGCTGTAATTGTTGACTTCCAAATTTTAAAATATTGGTAATATTCAAGAATTTGGTATGTCGATGCATGTGTTTT
This sequence comes from Oikopleura vanhoeffeni, assembly GCA_004367855.1. Taxonomy (NCBI): domain Eukaryota; kingdom Metazoa; phylum Chordata; class Appendicularia; order Copelata; family Oikopleuridae; genus Oikopleura; species Oikopleura vanhoeffeni. Next base: position 71,071 of record SCLH01001625.1, on the reverse strand, counting down.
CTGTGTGGTCAAAGTAAGTTATAAAAACAATTTTTGAAAAATTAAACTCTTCCATGACCCAGATCTCCATTACATGGAAACTATGATAACTCCAAAAATGTTTTTTGGGACCAGAATAGTTAGCACTGATGGTAAATTACGCCTTGAAATGTATCGGAAACCTGCCCTCATCAGAAAATTTTGATAAATTTTAAAAGCGCTGTTTACCCCTAAAATAAAAATTTCCTACTCTAACTGGTTTTGAAATTCACAGGTGGGGAACAACACCACATCTACCTCCTGGGCCCTCGAGCGGGCATTTTTAAAAATACAAAAATATTTTTTATTAAAAATCAATACCCAGCTAAACTGATTGACCAAAAATTTTTGAAATAAATTTCACGGATTTTCAGACCATCAGAATCTAAGGCTGGAGATGGAAGAAACAAATGATGAAAGTTTACCAAAAATACACATTAACTCTTCATTAACAGTTTTAGAGCTCTGTAATCACAAAAATAAGTGATATTTTAAGTTCAATTTACACCACAATTTAAATCGTATCTTTCTCAACAACAGGCCTGTATTTATGGTTTGAATCCCTTGTCAAAAACTTATTTATAGGAGAAACTAAAGGATTCTCTGAGGAAGAATCAAGAAGCACCAGAACTTTATAAAAAATCTCACATTGTTCTTAAAACACTATAAGACGTGTGCTCCGTATCATAATCAAAAAATTTTTTGAAAAAATATAATGTTGATTCCAGCAACGCCCTGATACATCCTACGTTGATTTCATTAAGAAAATTTACAATGTTTTCTTGAAAAAATATTGAATCCAAACTAGTTTTGTTTAGAAAAACTCTCGCAGGGTTATTAAAACGTTTAAAAAACTCTGAAATTGAACATTCAAAATTCACCAAGTGTCAACATTTTTATGTTCTTGTTGTGATTTCCTTGATGGTTCTATAACTTGGAAATACTCGACGCTTTAAAGGGCAAATGTAGGCTCGAGTATTCTAAAACTTCATTGTAAAATACTTTTCGCGCACAATTTGAATTCTAATTTGACAAACTGAAATACTTCATTTTTCGTTCCGAACTGTTGCAAACTTTTTTCTCTCTCTTCTGAAGATGGTTTTAGCCGAAACGTTAAATAAATACCATTTTAATGGAAAATAAATATATAATTGATTGTCTCAAAAACCATACATAAGCGGCCTTAATTAACCGATAGTGCAATATTTGAATGAGTAACGCGCGGGTTACTCGCACCGCAAACAAACCCCTGGTAACAGAATATAACGATTTCATAAGATAAGATTTCGGCAGATTCCAACATGCATGCTCGAATTCTGCATTTTTTGAAATAGTCACGATTTGTCGGTTAAGGGGGTGGTCATGTTTTGATTTATAAAGGCTTAGCGGAAATAAAAATGCTCAAATTGATTAAGGAGTTGTAATTAGTTTTATAATGAACTCAATCAACAAAAAAATTTTCCGATCTTTATTTTCGCATATTTTTCAAATGTTTGTGTGCCTGCCTATATTTCTAAAGATAAGTTTAAAAAATACGAGGTTTGACCGTTTTGGACTCGAATTTTGACACACATACTTTCAAAAAAGTATGACTAGACGTAGCCACTTTGCATCAGTGTTTTATAGCTTTCTTATTGAGCCTTAACTTTCCGGCAAAATCGAAGCACTTTTTTTCGGATATTTTTTCGAAAATGACCCAAAAATCATATTTTGGGGAGTATTTGGGCTGGTGTCAATATGCAAAAAAGGCTGTGTTTCATCTTTTACTTGTTCTGAGGAGTACTAGTACAATTTTAGCCATTTTGCAAATATATCCTCGGAGGAGATTCTTAAGTTCTTTAACCCTTGGAAAGCTCCCGCACTTTAAGTGGTGCAGAATTTTGATCCGCTGAAATCGGATAAAAAGAAAAGTCCTGGAAATTTTTTTGATCAAATCCATATATAGTTTGCCACGAGGATTCAAAAATGGCAGTTAAAATTTTCTACGACGCTCTCGTTCGAAAATTATTTTTATCTTACTTTTTTTTGACAATTTCTTCTCAAAAAACTCTAAAATGCGTGGTGCTCAAACAGTTTAAACGATAGATAAAATCTAAGGAACTGAGTTTTTAGGAGAGGCATTTGAGTGTCTTTCAAAAAAATAAGAAAAAAATTTCCACCATCGGAACTCTTTTTATTTCTTCGTGAGTGATTTTTTAATGTTTGAGAAAAATTCGAAAGAAAATATACTTCGATTTTTTCGAAAGTAGGTTTAAATGAAATTTACGGCATCACTGATCAGAAAGTTGGCTTACGAGATAATATTTTGAAGTCTGAGCGGTTAAATTATAACAAACGTTGTTTTATAACTTTATTTTGAAATAAATACTTTTTTATTTAAATTTTAAATCTAAGTATCAGCGTCTTCATAGTAATACAAATCTTCAAGTTTCTCTTCTGTAAAGTAAGGCATTTTTGTCATCGAATGATGAAATCGGCAAAAAACTATCTTTTATAATCGAGATTTTAACGTCCTCTAGCTGCTGAAAACAGATCTAAAACGAAAATTTGCTGAATAAAATCAAACAGATGCTTGATTATCCTTATACTACGCTAAGCGATCAGCTGGCCCGATCGGCGATACTTCCTTTGGATTCCAGCTTGTGCTGAAGAGCTCGGAATTTTTATTATAACTAAGGATACATTTTTTCATTCTCAAAAAATAATTTTTGACAGCGCAAACTGTTTTGCGGTTTTTGATCAATCGCGCTGAAATCGTCTCTTGATGAGAAAACAAAAAGTTCTATTAAAAATCTAAAAAAAATTGTGAAAGCCAAGGTCTGAATTAGTGAGAATAGAGAAAGCAATGATTATGTCAATCTTTATGTGTTCGATGGCACGTTAGTGATTAAACTCAAGTTTTTGCTGCTCAGTTTCGACAAATTTTTTTAAAAAAATTTACAAATTAAGTATTTTTTAATTTGAGTTTGAGAAAAATTCGAAAAGAAAATAATTACTTCTGATTTTTTCGGAAAGTAGGTTTAAATGAAATTTACCGGCAATCACTACTCAGGAAAGTGGCTTACGAGAATAATATTTTGAAGTCTGAGCGGTTTAAAATTATAACAACACGTTGTTTTTATAACTTTATTTGAAAATAAATACTTTTTTTTTATTTAAATTTTAAAATTCTAAAGTAATCAGCGTCTTTCATAGTTTCTCTTCGTAAAGTCAAGCGCATTCTTTGTCATCGAATGATGAAATATCGGCAAAAAAACTATCTTTTATAATCGAGATTTTTAAACGTCCTCTAGCTGCTGAAAAGCAGAATCTAAAAACGAAAATTGCTGAATAAAAATACAAAGCAGATGCTTGATTATCCTTAATCTATCGCTAAGCGATCAGCTGGCCCGATCGGCGATACTTCCTTTGGATTCCAGCTTGTGCCTCAGAGCTCGGAATTTTATTATATAGGTCTTTAATCTAAAATAATTTTTGACAGCAGCAAACTGTTTCTGCGGTTTTTGATCAATCGCGCTGAAATCGTCGCTCTTTGATGAGATAAACAAAAAGTTTATTAAAAAATCTAAAAAAAATTGTGAAAGCCAAGGGTCTGAATTAGTGAGAATAGAGAAAGCAATGAATTAGTCAATCTTTATGTGTTCGATGGCAGTTAAGTGATTAAACTCAAGTTTTTGCTGCTCTTCGAGAATTTTTTTAAAAAAATTTACAAATTTAAGTATTTTTAAATTTGAGTCTTTGTTACTAAAATGAGAACAATTTTTATTTTTTTTGAATGTGGTTCTTTCGGTGATAGACGGATACATTTTGTTCATTCTCAAAACATATTTTTTACAAACTGCAAATTTTTTTGCGTGTTTTTTGATCAATCGCGCAGCTAATGCCTCTATTTATAAAAAACGGGAAGATAAATTAAAAATCTAAAATAAAAATTGTAAGCCAAGGTCTTAATGATGCGAATAGAGAAGAAATGTTTTTGAAAAATATCCTGTTTGAAATGAAAAGTAAGTGATCAGAGCCCAATCTTTGCTGCTCAGTTGTGCCGATTACATAATAAAAATTTGAAAATCTATTGGATTACCTCGCTAAGTTGGGCTATCTTTTACAAAAATAAGATTATTCACGGCTTTTTATGTAATGTAGTTTATCCGTAAATGAGGGCTCAAAGTCGTTCCCACTTAAGTGGTTGCAGGAGCCCTCTGCCGAATAAAAGCATTTTGGAGCTTCCACGGGTTAAGTTGTAAAAAATCGTCCGTTTATTTGGGCGTTTTAAAATTGTTCAGTCACCGGATCAAAAAAAGCTTGTGTTTAAAGTTTGACATACTACTGTTTCGTTATCTTTGAAATTTGAGCTCATTTGAATATACCGTCTGGGAGGAGATTAGATTTTTGCAGTTTTGAAAGTGTCACCCTTGTTAGCGATACTGTACCTATGGTGTAATGCTCAAAAATAATTTGTGACTATACTTTATCGCAAGATTAAGGATAAATCTACAAATTTGGCATTTTCGGAATTATTGCTCAAGATTCAGATTTCCCTGAAATAGCTCTGGCAAAATTGCAACTAGACATGAACACCCCCTTAAGCGCCATTAATCCATATCATTCTGGGTCTCTGAAGCCCGAAATACCGGATTTAGTGCGACGATACGCGATTTGGTTCGACGCTTCTTGAAACTCACGTCGGTATGATAAAGAATATCAGTTTATGTTTTTAGGTCAAACATACCGATAGCATTCAAAACTTGGTGAAAATGAAAAAAGTTGTGATATCAAAACACTGAATAACTTAATGCGGTTCTTTATGTCTATGCTGTAATTGCTGGGTATTTTTCACGACTTTTTTAACGGTCTTTAACTTTTTGTTTGAATTGTTCGAAGGAAAAAAAGAGAAAATAATTATTGCTCCATGAACGCTGTTTATAATTATTTTTATATATATATTTATTTTTGAATGACGTATATAACCGTAACACATGTTACGAAAAACGATTATAAAAACGTAGATATGCGATAATTCAAATTTGTCAGAAGAAAAGTAACAAATTATGTCACCAACTGTTTGTCGAATAATATGAAGTTTACATTAATGTTTTTCGTAAAACGCGAAAAAACGGTTTTTGGTAACGTTCAAATAGCTCGTTTTAATATATTTTGTTAAAACCAATTTCCACTATAAATAGATTTAACGCAATAATGTTACAAAGTTCTTGTCAAACAATTTGAATTTTTATCTTAATCTCTCTCTGTCACAGATGCGCCTTTCAAACTCAAAATAGTGTGGTTAAATTTCGTAACAAATAATTAGACGCCCTCTTCTCTCAATAATGAAGAATATTTGTGTTTCAAAAATATTTTTCTTGGTAAGTTTTTTACGTAAAAATTCATTTTTGCCATTTTATCACATTTTTTAGTACCGATTTTTTTAATTCGGGAATTTTGGGTTAAAGTATAAAACTTATACTTCAACGGCAAATTTATAATAGTCGCAATCGATTTATCAACACCCGATTCACAAAAATAATATGTTTTTGTGTTAATTTATCAAACAAAGAAACTTCAATTTGTTCATTCAAATTGACATGAAGAACTCCTTTAAACCCAACATAATCAGCGCTTGCCATAATCTGGCCAAAAGTGACTTGCGATCTCTATTTTAATAAGTTAACTTTTTCCGGAAACATTTTTTATTTAAAATCGGTGTGTTTTGGAAATTCGCTATCTTTTGGCTTATTTAATCTTTCTCTATCTTTGTAGTTTCTGAGAATAGAAGCAATTGTCGACCCGAAATCGTGTCGACCGAATCGGGGCCCTGAAAAGATTCAAATGAGATTTGAACCTTGAAAAAAAAATAGATTTTAATGAACTTTGCCACCGTGATTTTAGGATTTATTTTATGTCTCAAAAAATGTAAATAAAATATTCATAAACAAAAATTTTTCTTCTTTTTGATTTACACACATCAATTTTTTCTTCGAAAAAAGGTAATTTTCGCAAAAATAATGATTATAAGTTATTTTGTTGCAAAAACAACAACTCATGTGTCCTCCAACCGAATATATTTAAAATTGATACTGTTTACTTTTGAACACCTGGTAAAATCGGGACAAACCATGCCTGCTCGAACTAAATTTCTTTGTTATTTTTTGTCGCACAAACTTGATAAAAGTACTTATGACGTTTGTTATTTAGAAGCCAAAATATATCGCGAAAGTCTGTTACCGGTGGCAAATTAATCGTGCGGTTATTTTTATATATTATATGACAAACTGATTTCCTCTGACAGTTTTTCTTCAATTGAAGGTTTGAGTCAAATAATTTCAATTTACGATATTGTTCAAAGAAAAAATTATCTATGTAAAAAACGAAAAAAATATAATTTTAATTTTTTTTTTGATCAAATTATTGTTGAAGCTATTGAATAAATAGTTATATTTTTGTTAACGTTAACTTGGATAAAAATATGATTTTTAAAAGCCAGGTGGCCAGATTTGGCCACCGCTGAGTAACGTCACTGTTCATAACTTCTGAGTATGTGGGGTTAAAGGCGTCAAAATTTTACGTATAA
>SCLH01001625.1:44276-61074 GCA_004367855.1 Oikopleura vanhoeffeni | reverse complement strand
ATTTTCGGCTTCTGTCAATTCTGCAATCGCAGCCAATAAGCATTCAGTATTTTCACAATCAGCAATTGCTTCTGCAATATTTTCTTGTAGTTTTTCTGCCGCGGCTGCCTCTGTTATTACCTTAATCACATCTTCCGTGCATTCAACAGTATCACATGCGGCTATTGCGTCAGCAATTTCTTCCTTCAATTGAGCCGCGTCTTTAGCTGCCTTTTCTTCCGAATCTTTCTCATCGGCTGCTGAGTTGTCCTCTGGCTGAGTTGTCGACTCGGTTGATGACTCAGTTGTAACCTCCGTTGTCGACTTAATTGTGGTTGACTCATCATCTCCGAGTTCGGCTGCTGCTGATTCATCATCAGCTGCTTCTTTTGTCATTTCTTCCATTATAGCCAATGTGCATGCCGTATCTTCACAATCCGCAACAGCCTCAATGATATCGGCTTTTAATTGCGCCGCCTCTGCTTTTTCTGTAAGTTCCTCAATTTTTTCAATTATGCATCCGGCAGTTTCACAATCAGCCGTTGCTGCTTCAATATCGGCTTTCAACTCAGCAGCTGCAATAATTTCATCTTCAGCTTCTTCGTTTGCTGCATTTTCTCTTATTTCTTCCATTTTCTCGATAATACATTCCGGTGTTTCACATTCAAGTAGTGCTGCATCAATTTCTTTCTGTAATTTAATTGCTGCATCTTCAACACTTTCATCTGTTTTTTCTGCTTCTTCATCAGCTTGCTCTACAGCTTCTTGTAATTGAGCAAGAAGGCAAGCAGTATCACAGACAGTTGATGCTGGCGTTTCTTCTTAATTTAGGGGTCGAAAACGATTTGATCAGATAGAGGCAAAACAAAATACATATCGAAACGTAGATATAATTAGTTCGAATATTGATTAAAATTCTTCCTTGCTATTCAACTTAAATCGGTGCATCGGTGCTTAGAGATAGATACGGACATGAGCTCTTGATAAAAATGTTTTTACTGGGTTTATATTAAAAATTATTTATCTGGAACTTGTCAAATTATCAAGCCGTCCTGTCACGCGAATTTAGATTTTTTGCAATGTGCCCACAATTTCCTTTTTTTGGAAATTAATAAATTTTGATTTTGACGTAGAAATCGTATTAAAACAAATAAAATAAATGTAACTCGGTGGACAGGATCATATTTTATAGTAACTAATAAATTAAAATTTATTTTAACTCAATTTTGACGCCTCTTACCAAAATGTCCCTTTTTTGAATGTGTTTTAAACAAACAAGATGATTGAAAAAGTTAAAATTATTGATCGGAAAAAAATCAGATTATACGAAATAAGCTCAAAGGTGGAATCTTTCATTTGAAAATTCCGAAGTGGTCAAAAGTTTACCATCAAGAAAACAAAAGTTGAAAAAGTGCAAATCTGTCTCTAAGGTTAGAGTCTAAGTACCTATGCCTTTAATTATTCAGCTGAATTTTGATTATATCTGTCCAGATTTATATTCATTAATTATCAACAATTTCATTAAGGAAAGAAATATTTCTTTATTGTATATTCAACGACATCGAGTCTTCATCAGTACCTCACAAAATGGGAGAGTCATGTAGAAATACATTGATTTAACACACTTAATAACGAGTAAATGAACCATAAAAAACTGAAGTAGATTTTGACATTATTTCAACAGAGTTTGATTAATTTTAAACAATAGAAAAATTAAAGTTCGAAACCGCTGAATTCACACTTTATCTTTGAGAATCAAGAAAAAATATGAAACTGTTTTATATTATCATACGATGAGCAAAACCAGATTCAAAAATCAAATTTAAAAAAGGAAAAAATATTCATTTAACTACGTGAAGATAAGATCAACCAGCATTAATTGGAAAACCAATTTGTTTTATTTAAAGTACGGGAATGGGAATCGTCAAATAAGTTGATATTTAAATTTTCAAAACCAAAAAAAAACTTCTTCGGCAGTGATGGCTCCGAATTGGACCATCTTTTTATTTTTTAAACATGTAAGATTAATTAAATAATTAATTTTAAAAAGAAACTGAAAAAAAGTCCGTATCAAACAACTTTTATTTCAATTTAATCTTAGTATATGTGGTGATTAAAAGCTATCATAGAACTCGATCGGATAAGTGGTTTGCTAAAGTCAAAATGTGAACGGTATGGACACCCTATATATTACCAATACGCACTCTTGAAACAGGATATTGCTCAAATTTTCTGGAAAACTGTTTTGTTATTTTGTCTGACATTTTATGTTAAAAATTCTACAATAAAAATAAATAAATTTGAGAAAAATGATATTCATATTGGTATGGTCTAATATAAACTTATATATTGTTCTTGATGCGGACCCTCGCCTGCAGCTTCTTGATCGATAGCTTCCTGTAATGCGGCAAGGAGACAAGCAACGTCATCGCATTCTGTTTGGGCGTCAGCATCGGTACCCAAAGTGGCTTCGGCGGATGAAATCAAAGCTAACTTATCTGACAGCTCTTCAACTTCAGCATCGCTCGCATCTCCACTTTGGATCTTAGCAATAATTTGTTCTTTATCGAAATCAAAATGAATCGTAAATATTTTCATTTAAAATAATAAAATGAATTTTTTGATTGATTTGTTATACGGAAACGTATATATATGTGATGAATAATATCCATTGGATATATCTTAAAAGATGCTCATGTTGCTGACTTTACTTATTTTTAAATAGAAAAAGTCACCACTTTGGTCATAATTGCTAAGCTCAAACTAAAATTTACATCATGTTGAAAAATTATAATTGAAACTTATTAATATTGGAAAAAAGAACTTGATTGCGAGTTAAAAGTAACGTCACATTTAACTTTTCATAAGCCAACTCGAGTATTGATGGAGCCGAAAATGTATGAGAGTCGTGATATAACATATTCGTACCAAGACAAGGGGCTTTTGCGTTCAAATTCGAATGCTATAATGAGGGTGCGCAGAGGGAACCCTATAGAATAAACTCAAACCGTTGATATATAACCTTTTGCCATCCGGAGTTTATCGCCACCGAAAATAACGATTCGGAGCAAAAAGAAAATTATTCGGCCCTGTAGTGGAAAAAACTGAAACAAGGTAACGACCGTACTCGCAACAAAATTTGCTCTATAGGATTTGCATATTAGGAAAAACAATTTTTGAAAAATATATTTTTTGAATTATTCGAAAAAAATGGGTCATTTTGAGAAACAATGCATAGGCAAAATATTCTAAGCTCTCGTTTTATTTATCTGATGTCAAATTTTCAGGAGAACCCGAAAAATGTGTTTTTTAACCTTGCCCGCTGTGTCCCTCGGCGCTACGGGTATTATTATCGGTAAAAATCCGATTTTTTTTGTTTTTCAATTATAATTTCCCCCCCTTTGAATTCTGCTCCAGATTGTTTTTTTTCAATTCACAGTGATATTTATTTTTCAAAGTATATAAATTTGCCCACTACGCATCCTGTATCTTGTTCAGAGAGAGTGAACACAAAAACCGAGAGAGGGATATCAGTGCGATGTATAAAAATTATTTTCAGCGATGGGTGAGGTTAGAGGCCGCCTGTCGGCCTATCAGGGACGGTTATTTTCCAGTCTAATACATTCTCGATATTCGTGTTCACTCCCTCTGCACCGGATATCGATCAGGTTAATATCGATTCGGGTTGATATATCGATCAGATATATAATCCATGTCATTCAAACTTTTTCTTAAATCTTTTCGAAAAGATGAATATGGATCACCCGCCCTCAGAGTACAAATCCTAAATATTTGAAAATGCGAAATCTGAGCATTTGATTGGTTGATCCTTTCTTAATCTGACCAATGAATCGGCCTATTCCGCATCAAGGGTTTTGATTGGGTGCTAATATCTTGCGTTGTTTGTATCATTCAAATATTTAGGATTTGTACTCTGAGGCGGGTTATATTATATGGACCATATATAACGAGATGCACGCAGTTATTCAAAATAATAAAGCTGCTTCACAAATAACAGATTGGTTTTAAGTAAGAGCCATACTAATAAAACCATTTTCGATAAATTCTCGAAATTTTTGATTTTGTTAACCAATCAGACAGGACCGTTCAATCAACAGGACCATGATTTATTTTAAAAATATCAAATAGAGCCAAACAATATTCATCATTTATTGTTTTTGACTTACAATTAACTCATCGTATTATACTATAAACCTCACAGGCGATAGTTTCAAATCATTGCTGAAAGTGCTTGAAAATTGTCCAGTGTAAAAAATTTATAGATTATTTAAGGAAGTGTCGTATTTTCCAATTTATTTTTGAAATATTTCGTATTTTTCAAAAAAAAATGAAACAATCGATGAAAAAGGTTGAACTAACTATTTTTTAAGCTTTTCAACTTTACAAAAACAAAGATGCAGCACAACCAAAATTTTCATAATCAAAGAAAAAATAAGAATCAATTTCATTAATATTATTTTATCGATTAATTTAAGATAAAGGATTATTTTACAATGTGTTCCCAGTACATTTTTTCAGTTTTCTAACTGAGCAACCGCACTGCAAATAACCACATTATATTAATCACACCCAATTTTATAATTGTGGTTTTCTTTCGAAATCTGCAAAAACGATGATGAAAGAGATTTTTTATTGTTTCATAAGTCCGACAATTTTTAAAGCAATTGAATTAAATATTAGATATGATCATTTCGAAATTCGTTTTTTTACCTGCTGGCCCGTTAAAACTTGTTTATTTTCATAATATTTTTGATCTCATTCCTAATATGAGGTCGATAGCCTCGCTTGAAACAGCATCCTGAGCACAAACAAACTTGTTTTCAAAAATGTTCTCTAAAAGAAAAAATATAAAAATTAAATTCATGGTCGCAGTAAGTTCTGATTTTTATTCTGATCAAGAATTATACGGTATTCTTGCCGTCGTTTTAACGAGTTTTTTTTTACCGACAGAATTTGTTTTATCACTTACCTTTCAATAATTTTGTCGAACTAAATTCGGTGACCGCAGCACATTTTTAATTTACAACTCTGTTTGACTGATACTTAAAATTGGTTCAAGACGCCAAGACAATAAAAGCAGTCATCGGAATTTGCAAAAATTTCACCGGGTCGAGTCGAAAATTAAGATTCTTTTTGGATGATTCGAAAAGTTTACGAAAAATAATTTGATTTGATGCATATCATACATTAAACATATTTTTAAAGATGTGGGACTCCTTCTATCATTCCAGTTTTTCTCTTTTCTATTTGATACTTTGACAGAAACTTGCAATGTTTAAAGAGGGCATTTTCAAAAATCAAATTGAAAAAAGTTAGCAGCTTTCCAAAAATGGATCAAATAAGTTTGAGTTATTTTTGCTACAACATTGCTTTCTGCATTTAATGCGACACGGCTTTATTAAAAATCTGATTTATTTTCATAGTTTTGAGATACTACAATTTGATAATATTCGGAAGCAAAACGCAGTTTATATAGCGAAAATGTCATATGCCAAAAGCGTCCTTTTGTCATATGGTTTTCCGGAAACAACAAGTTTTGGCAAAAGTTAAGGAAAGTGTTTACAACTGATGTTTAACAAGTGTGAAAATATAAGTTATATTTCAAAAATAGAATTTAGAATACATTCAAGTTAACTAAAATTTAATTAATGTTTATTTTTACTGTTTTTTATGAATTAATAGTACGCTTGAGAGACTCAAAACTGAGTAAAATTACTTTTAAGTATCATTTCAATTATCAAAAGGTCGGTATGTTTAATCACCTTTATCTAACCAGATTACAGATAAATAAGACTTTGCAAATCACAGATATCAAATGTTTCTCATTATGTTTCACCAGTTAACGACTACCATGTAGTAAATCATATTCTGTAGTGACTTGCTTCCAAAGAAAAGTTCACAAATAAATGCAAATTGATCAAAAAATAACAGAGCTCGAAACATCATCATCGACTTTTTAACGAGTTTTTTTGCGAATATTAATTAATAATTTGTAGTTCATTCGAGTATTGTCCATGCGACGGCAGCACATTCTTCATTAACAACTGGTGACATTATTGGTTAAAGAGGTGGGATTAGTGATTTTTAACATTTTGGAGGCTTGGTACGGCTGAACTGATGACGGTAAAACATTTCTTAGAAATACATATCATATCTCTTTATCACACTTTTGTAAATATCCCGGCCCTACTACACTGGGTGTATCCTTATCCGTACGCCTCAGCTCGGCCAAAAATCGTTCGGATAAGGGTACAACGTACGGATAAGGGTACACGTCTACATAGGCGTTTAGGCTTATAAGCGTTTTCATATCGACCAAAAATAATACTGATAAGGGTACACCGTACGGATAAGGGTGCGTACGGATAAGGGTACACCCAGTGTACTTGAAACACACTACGTTTGCTAATCAGGGCTCGGATATTTAGAAAAGTGTGATAAAAGATATGTAACATAAACTATCCTTGATCTCGCGATTTTATTTGACAGTTCAGTACCACTCAAACTAACCATTTGAGTAACCGCGGTTGAACACGAGTTCCTTAGCTTTTTCAAAGAAATAAGGATCCTAAAGCGTATATCGGAAAGTTTTGAAATTTGATGAGAATTCGGAAAATTGTCTGAATTTTAGAGAATAAAAACTTTTTTTCGATTTTTGTCTCTGGGGTCAGCAATTTGGTTCAGTGTGCCGAAAAAGGGTGTTGGTTCGACGTTTTGATATAAGGTTTTTTCTGTGGAAATACCAGAAACGACATTTCGGAATGTAACAAGCTCAAGGGTTGGTTGACATCGAATGGGAAGTACTTTTTTGAATTTTTGCAAGATTGGCTGTGAATCCACAAAAAAGTGCGCGAAATCGACAATTTTAAACATAAAAGTAAGAATAAGAAAATATAAATGCCATCAAAAGATTCCTTGGATACGATTTGCTGGAATCGATATAAGCAACTATGGTATCATTTACAACAAAACGGATTCGAAAATCATAGTTTTTTATAAATATTTCGTTGTGATCTCAAGCACCGTTGTGTTAAAAAACAGACCATTGTTGCAGATATCGTTTTCAGAAAATCGTATCCAAAAAATCTTCTGGTCGCATTTATATTTTCGAATTCTCACTTTCATGTTACAATTTGTCGATTCAGATCCAAGCAGACCGAAATTCTAAAAAGTACTTCCCATTCGATGTTAATTAACCAACATTTGTGCTTGTCACATTCCAAAAAAGAAGTTTCTGGCATTTCCACAGAAAAAGTCTTATATCAAACGTCCAAAAAAACATCTTTTTTGGCACATTTCAAGGCAGATGCGCTGACCCCTGAGGCAAAAATGAAAAAAGCAGCTCCGATTGAGTACGCTTTAAGTGCCCAATTTTTGGCACTCGGTAGTTTATAACTTTTATTTTGGTTTTGAACTTTTGTGAACATTATTTTGTGAACTCTAGTTATGACGCATCATTGCTTATGGTTTATAACCAGATCAACACATGATGCGGCGGTTTTTAGCAGGTTTAAAACTTTTAAACTCTCGGAGACCAATCAATCTAAGATAGGATAACATGGCCTTCCCTTTGCGTTCGTCTTTGACCTTGAGTCTGAGGTGTTGCGCAGTGGAGGGCAAGAGAATGATTGGACACGTGTCTGAGAAGTTCGTCGGGGTTTGGTCCCTAAGTAATGGGGTTTGGTCCCTATAAGGAATTCCAAGCCGCAGATTACAGGTTGGTCCCTAATTAAGGGAGTTTGGTCGCATAACGGGGTTTGGTCGCTAATTTAGAGGGATTCCAGCCCAAATTAAGGGGATTGGTCCCGAAATTAAGGGTTTGGTCCCTAAGTTGAGGGGGTTTCGTTCCTAATTAGAGGTTTGGTCTCTCATGAAGGTGGGTTCTCCCTAATTAAGAGGGTTAGTCCCTAATTAAGGGGGTTTGGTCGCGTATTAACGGGATTCCGGCCCAAATTAAGGGGGTTTGGTCCCTTATCAAGGGGGTTTGGTCCCTAATTTAGGGGGTTTGGTCCATTTTTAAAGTCCATTTTGCTCTTTAGCGGCCCATGCAGGCCTTTTTTTAAATTCAAGGAAACCAAAAATGACTCTCAATATCTATTGACCCTATAAACGAACCATTAGCCGAAAAAGTGCATTTCTCAAAAATGCTCAAATTTTAAAATTCTGCTCTTTAGTGGCCCCAGCAGGCATTTTTCAAATTTTTAAGAGTCATTTTCGGTTTTCTTAATATCGATTAACTTTAGAAACGAACTTTTAGCCAAAAAAGTCCATTTCTAAAAAATGTTCAAATTTTGAAATTTGCTTTCTAGCGGCCCCTGCAGGCCTTTTTAAAATTTTTAAGAACATGACTCTTACAAATTTCAAAAAAGCCTGCAGGAGCCGCTTGAGAGCAAAATTTCAAAATTTGAGCATTTTTAGAAATGTACTTTTTTGGCTAACAGTTCGTTTCTAGTGTTAAAAGATATCAAGGAAACCAAAAATGAGTCTTAAAAATTTCAAAAATGTTTCAAAAATTTCAAAAACATTTGAGCATTTTAAAGAAATGCACTTTTATGGCCAATAGTTCGATTCTAAGGTATATCGATATCAAGGAAACCGAAAATGACTCTTAAAAATTTCAAAAATCCCTGCAGGGGCCGCTAGGGAGCAAAATGGACCAAACCTCCTTAATTAGGGACCAAACCCCTTAATTAGGGACCCTTAATTCGGGACTAAACCCCCTCAATTCGGGACCAAATCCACTTAATTAGGGACCAAACCCTCTTAATCAGGGACCAAACCCCCCTTAATAAGGGCCGGTACCCCCTTAATTAGGGACAAAACACCCTTAATTAGGAACCAAACCCCCTTAATTAGGGACGAAACCCCCTTTATTTGGGCCGGAACCCCCTCAATTAGGGACCAAACCCCCTTAATTTGGGCCGAAACCCCCTTAATTAGGAGGGGACCCCCTTAATTTGGGCCGGAACCCCCTTAATAAGGGCCGGTACCTCCTTAATTAGGGACAAAATCCCCTTAATTAGGAACCAAACCTCCTTAATTAGGGACGAAACCCCTTAATTTGGGCCGGAACCCCCTTAATATTGCCCAATTTTGCACTCGTAGTTTATAACTCTTGAATGTGTGGATTTGAACTTTGCGCGAACTTTAGTTAATGACCATCATGGTCCCACAAATTAGGGGGGTTCTTTCCTAATTAAGGATGTTTGTGTTCCTACATATAAGGGGTATTTGTCCCTATTAGGGGGACCAGGCCCTTAATTAAGCGGTGTTCCGGCCCAAATTAAGGGGTTTTCGTCCCTACATCTCAAGGAGCGATTTGGTTGCCTAATTAAGGATTATTGTCCCTCAATTAAGAGGTTTACCGGGCCCTTAACTTAAGGGGGGTTTCGGTCCCTAATTAAGGGTGTTGTTGTCCCTAATTAAGGAGGTACCGGCCTATTACGGGGCTTTGGTCCTTCAAATTAAGACGGATTTGTCCCTATTAAGGGATTTGGGTCCCGAATTGAGGGTTTAGTCCCGATTAAGAGGCGCCGTTTGCTCCTCTGATTAAGGGTTCGGTCCCTAATTACGGGGGTGATTGGTCCGCTAATTAAGGGTTTGGTCGCCTAATTAATGGAGGTTATAGCTCCATTTTGCTCCCTAGCGGCCCCTGCAGATTTTGAACATTTATAAGAGTCAATTTTCGGTTTCCTTGATATCCATGTACCTTAGATCGAGCTATTGGCCATAAAAGTGCATTTCTTTAACAATGCTCAAAGTGTTTTTGAAATTTTTGAGCATTTTTGAAATGTTTAAGACTCATTTTTGTTTCCTTGACTTATCTATAACACTAGAAAACCGAACTGTTAGCCAAACAAATACATTTCTAAAATGCTCAAATTTTGAAATGATTAGCTCTCAAGCGGCTCCTGCAGGCTTTTTTGAAATTGTAAGAGTCAGTGTTCTTAAAAAAGTTTTAAAAGGCCTTTGCAGGGCCGCTAAGAGCAAATTTCAAAAATTTGAACATTATTAGAAATGGACTTTTTGCTAAAAGTTCGTTATCTTAAGTTAATCGATATAACGGAAACCGAAAATGACTCTTAAAAATTTCAAAACATGCCTGGCATGGGCCACATGAAGAGCAAAGAATTTTAAAATTTGAGCATTTCTAGGAAATGCCACTTTTTTGGCTAATGGTTCGTTTATAGAGGTCAGATAGATATTTTCAAAGATGGTCCAAACCCCTTAATTTAGGGAACCAAAACCCCGCTTCGAAATAACGGGGACCAAACCACCTTAATTTGGGCCGGAATCCCCTTAATACCGACCGAACCCTTAATTAGGAACTTACCTTTTCTTAATTAGGGAGAAACCCACCTCATCGAGGACCAAACCTCTCAATTAGGAACGAAACCCACCTCAATTAGGGACCAAACCTTAATTAGGACCAAACCCCTTAATTTGCGGCTGGAATCCCTGTAATGGAAGCGACCAAACCCCCTTAATAGCGACCAAACACCCTTAATTTGGGCTGAATCCCCTTATTTAGGGAACAAACCCCATTACTTAGGGGACCAAACCCGACGAACTTCTCAGACACGTTGTCCATCTATCTCTTGCCTCCTTTACTGCGCAAAACACTCGATCGAGGTCAAAGACGAACGCAAAGGGAAGGGCATGTATCCCTATCTTAGATATGATTGGGTCTCCGAGAGTTTAAAAGATTTTTAACCTGCATAAAACCGTCGCATCATGGTTTGGATCTGGTTATAAACCATAAGCCAATTGATGCGCTTCATAACTAGAGTATCACAAAATGCATATCAACATATGTTACAAGAATAGATCACAAAAGATTCAAAACCAAAATAAAAGTTACCTAAAACTACCGAGTGACCAAAATGGGCAACTTAAAGGTCCACTTCAATTCACTAGCTGTTTTTCATTTTTGCCTCAGGGTGCAGCGCATTGCACTTGAAAGTGCCAAAAAATGTTTTTTGGACGTTTTGATATAGACATTTTTCTGTGGCACAATTGCCAGAAACTTCTTTTTTGAAACTGTGACAACGCACCAACATGTTGCGTTAAATTACAATCGACATGGGAAGTACTTTTAGAATTTCCGGTCATGATTGGATTGTGAATCGACAAATTGTAAATGAAAGTGAGAATTCGAAAACTATGAAATGCGACCAGAGAATTTTTTGGATGACGATTTTCTGAAGAACAATCATTTGCAAACAATGGTCTGTTTTTAAAACACAACGGTGCTTGAGATCCACAACGAAAACTTATAAAAAACTATAGATTTTCGACATCCGTTTGTTGTAAACTGATACCATAGTTGTTATCGATTCCACGCAAATCGTATCAAGGAATCTTTTGATGCATTTTATATTTCTTATATCTTACTTTTATGTTTAAAATTGTCAGATCTTCCGCGCACTTTTTGATGGATTCATTTGTGGATCACACCAAAATCAAGCAAAATTCACAACAAAAGTACTTCCCATTCGATGTCAACCAACCCTTAGCTTGTTACATCCGAAAAGGACCGTTTCTGTATATTCCACAGAAAAACCTCTATATCAAAACGTTCGAACCAACACCATATTTCGCACACTGAACCAAATTCGGCTGACCCCAGGAACAAAAAAATCGAAAAAAAGCTCTTATTCCTCTAAAATTCAGACAATTTCTTCCAATTCTCAATCAAATTTCAAAACTTTCCGATATACGCATTAGGATCCTTAGATTTCTTTGAAAAAGCTAGGAACTCGTGTTCAACCGCGGTTACTCAGATGGTTAGTTTGAAGTGTAGCTGAACTTCAAATAAAATCGCGAGATCAAGGATGCTTTATGTTACTAATCTATTAATCACACGTTTTCTAATATTCGGGCCCTGCATTAGCAAACGTAGTGGTTGTAAGTACATGAGTGTACCCTTATCCGATCGCACGCCATTAACCGTACGATATGTACCGCTTATCAGTATTTTTTGGTCGATATGAAAACGGCTATATCAAGCCTAAACGGACCTATGTAGCGTGCTACCCTATCGTTCGTTTACCCTTATCCGTTCGTGTGTACCCTATCCGAACGACTTTTGGCCAAGTGAGGCGTACGGATTAGGATACACCCAGTTGTAGCTAGGGCCGGATATTCACAAAAGTGTTGATAAGAGATATAGCATATGTATTCTAAAATGTTTTACCGTCATACAGTTAAGCCGTAACCAAGCCTCCAAAATGTCAAAATCACTAATCCCACCTCTCTCTAACCGATAATAGCTACACCCGTTGTAAATTGAAGATGTGCTGCCGTCGCATGAAACAAACTCGAATGAACTACGAAATTATTAACTGACATATTCGCAAAAAAACTCACGTTAAAAGTCGATGAATGTGTTTCGAGCTCTGTTATCTTTTTGATCAATTTGCATTTATTGTGAACCTTTTTCATTTGGAAGCAGTCACTACAGAATCATGATTATACTACTGGTATTTGCGTTAAACTGGTGAAACATAATGAAAACATATGACTATCTGTGATGCAAAGTCCTGTATTATTTGTCAATACTGGTTAGAATTACAAGGTATTAAACATACCGACCTTTTGATTGAAGTGAAATGCATACTTAAAAGTAATTTTATTCAAGTTTGAGGTCTCTCAGCGTACTATTAATTCATAAAAAACAGCTAAAAATAAACATTAATTAACTTTAGTTAACTTGTAATGTTATTCGTACATTCTATTTTTGACAATATAACTTATTATTTTCACACTGTGCTTAAACATCAGTTTAAACCACTTTCCTTAAACTTTTGCCAGTAACTTGTGTTTCCCGGGAAAACCATATCGACAAAAGGACGCCTTTGGCATATGACAATTTCGCTATATAAACTAGCGTTTTGCTTCCGAAGTATTATCAAATTGTAGTATCTCAAAAAACTATGAAAATAAATCAGATTTTTAATAGAAGCCGTGGCCATTAGAATGCAGAAGCAATGTTGTAGCAAGAAATAACTCAAACTTATTTGGATCCATTTTTGGAAAGTGCTAACTTTTTTGTCAATTCTGATTTTTGAGAATGCCCTCTTTCAACATTGCAAAGTTTCTGTCAAAGTATGCAAAATAGAAAAGCAGAAAAACTGGAATGATAGCAAGGAGTCCCACATCTTTAAAAAGATAGTTTCAATGGTCAGTGATATGCACCATCAAAGTCAAATGATTTTTCGTAAACTTTTCGAATTCATCCAAAAAGAATCTTATTTTCGACTAACGACCCGGTGAAATTATTTGCAAATTCCGATGACTGCTTTTATTCGTCTTGGCGTCTTGAACAATTTTAAGTATAGTCAAACAGAGTTGTGAAAAATTAATTGTGCTGCGGTCACCGAATCTTAGTTCGACAGAATTTTTGAAAGGTAAGTGATAAACAAATTCTGCTCGGCTAAAAAAGAAAACTCGTTAAAACGACGGCAGAATACCGATATAAGTTCTTGATCAGAATAAATCCAGAACATTACTGCGACCATGAACATTTAACTTTTTATATTTTTTCTTTTACGAGAACATTTTTGAAAACACAGCTGTTTGTGCTCAGGGATGCTGTTCAAGCAGGCCTATCGACCTCATATTAGGAAATGAGATTTCAAAAAATAATTATGAAAATAAACAAGTTTTAACGGCAGCAAGGTAAAAAAACGAAGATCGAATGATCACTATCTAATAACTGTAATTCAATTGCTTTAAAACATTGTCGGACTTATGAGAACAATAAAAATCTCCTTCTTCTTCACTTCGATTTTGCCAGATTTCGAACAGAAAACCACAATTATAAAAAATTGGTGTGATAATATAATGTCGGTCTATATTGCATGCGGTTGCTCAGGTTCAGAAAACTGAAAAAATGTACCTGGACACATTTAAAAATTAATCTTATCTTAATTAATCGATAAATAAGTTTAATGAAATGGAATTCTTTTTTTTCTTGATTATGAAAATTTTGGTTGTGCTGCATCTTCTGTTTTGGTAAAGTGAAAAGCTTAAAAAATAGTTAGTTCAACCATTTTTCATGCGATTGTTTCATTTTGTTTTATGAAAATACGAAAGTTATTTCAAAAATAAGATTGGAAAAATCGACACTTCCTTAAATAACTATAAATTTTTACACTGGACAATATTTCAAGCACTATCGCAATATTTAAACTATCGCCTTGTAGAGTTTATAGCAGGTTAATTACGATGAGTTAATTGTAAGTTCAAAAACCAAGAAATGGATGAATATTGTTTGGCTCTATTTGATATTGTTTAAAATACGAATCCATGGTCCTGTTTGATTGAACGGGTCCTGTCGGACTTGGTTACACAACACAAAAATTTCTGAGAATTTTTACGAAAATGGTTTTACTTTAGTAATGGCTCTACTTAAACCATCTGTTATTTGTGAAGCGACTTTTATTATTTTGAAATAACTGCGTGCATCTGTTTTTTGCGTCCAAATAATATGATAAACCGCCTCAGAGTACAAATCCTAACATACTTTGAATGATACAAACAACGCAAGATATGTAGCACCCCAATTCAAAACCCTTGATTGCGGAATAGCCGATTTCATTGGTCAGATTAAGAAAGGATCAACCAATCAACATGCTCAGATTTCGCTTTTCAAATATTAGGATCTGGTGTACTCTCGAGGGCGGGTAGACGTCCATCATTCACTCTTTTCCGAAAAGATTTAAGAAAAAGTCTTGACATGACATGGATTATAATATCTGACTACGATATATCAACCCGAATCGGATATTAACTATCGATATCCGCGTAGCAGGACTGAACACGAAGATCGAGAATGTATTAGACTAGAGAAATAACGCGTGCACCTGACTAGGCCGACAGGCGGCCTCTAACCTCACCCATCGCTGAACAATAATTTTTATACATCGCACTGACTATCCCTCTCTCGGTTTTCGTGTTCACTCTCTGAACAAGTACAGGATGCGTAGGGGCAAATTACTATACTTTGAAAAATTAACAGACAGAGACAGAAAAGACAATAGTGTCAGCTGTGAATTGAAAAAAACAATCTGGCAGCAGAATTTCCAAAGGGGGGAAAATTATAATTCGAAGAAACAAAAAAATCGGAGTTTTTACCGATAATACTACACCGTAGCGCCGAGGACACGAGCGAGCAAGTTTAAAAACACCTTTTCGGATTCTCCTGAAATTGACATCAGATAAATAAAACGAGACGCCTTAGAATATTTTGCCTATGCATTGTTTCTCAAATGACATTTTTTTCGAATAATTCAAAAAACTATATTTTCAAAAATTGTTTTTCCTAATATGCAAATCCTATAGAGCCAAATTTGTTCGAGTACGCGTCGTTACCTTGTTTTAGTTTTTTCCGCACTACGAGGGCCGAATAATTTTCTTTTTGGCTCCGAATCGTTCATTTCGTGGCGATTAAAACTCCGGGATGGCAAAAGGTTATAATCAAGCGTTTGAGTTTATTCTATGGGTTCCCTCTGCGCACCCTTATAGCATGTCCGAATTGTGAACGCAAAAAGCCCGATGTGTCTTGGTAACGAATATGTTATATCACGCACTCTCATATACATTTTCGGATCCTCAATACTCGAGTTGCTTATGAAAAGTTAATGTGACGTACTTTAACCGCAATCAAGTTCTTTTTCCAATATTAATCTACAGTTTTCAATCTATAAATTTTTCAACCATGATGTAAATTTTAGCTTTGAGCTAGCAATTATGACCAAAGTGTGACTTTTTCTAATTTAAAAAAGTAAAGTCAATGCAACATGAGCATCTTCTAAGTATATCCAATGGATTTATTTCATCACATATATATACGTTTCCCGTATAAACAAATCAATCAAAAAGTTCATTCTTATATTTTTAATGAAAAAATTTACGATTCATTTTATTTCAATACAAGAACAAATTTATTTGCTAAAGACCAAAGTGGAATGCGAGCCGATTGCTGAAGATTGAAGAGCTGTCAGATATAGTAGCTTTGATTCAATCCGACCGAAGCCACTTTGGGTACCGATGCTGACGCCCACAACAGAATTGCGAACTGCGTTGCATTGCTCTCCTTGACCCGCTTACAGGAAAGCTATCGATCAAACGAAGCTGCAGCGAGAGGTCACGCATCAAGAACAATATATAAGTATTATAAGTTAGACCATACCAATGGATGCAATATCATTATTTCTCAAATTTTATTTATTTTTATTGTAGAATTTTAACTAACATAGTCAACAAAATAACAAACAGTTTTACCAGAAAATTTGAGCAAGTATCCTTCTTCAGGTGCGTATTGGTAATNAACCCCCTTAATTAGGGACCAATGATGCGTCATAACTAAAGTTCGCGAAAAGTTCAAATCAAAATCAAAGTTATAAACTACCGAGTGCCCAAAAATTGGGCACTCGGTAATTTATAACTATCAAAATGGCTTAGAAAAAAATCACAGGTGTGAAATGGGGTCAAGCACGACGAACAAATTTTGGGCACTTAAAGCACCCCCCTCCGATTCACTAAAATTTAGATAATTTTCTGGATTCTCACCAAATTTTTCCGATATAAGCTCTAGGATCCTTATTTAAAAAAAAGCTTATGTACTCGTGGTTAACCAGACGGAACGATAAATCTTTTATAGGTTTTTATGAGAAATGTTCTGCCGTCATTAGTTTAGCCGTATCAAGCTTCCAAAATGTCAAAAATCACTGACACCACCCCTTAACCCACATACTCAGCGCTGGCCATATCTGGCCAAAGTGACTTGCGATCT
>SCLH01001625.1:11541-39383 GCA_004367855.1 Oikopleura vanhoeffeni | reverse complement strand
AAATTTTGTGATCGGTTTGCTTCCGAATCAATTACAAATTTTCGGAAGTATTTTTTTCAGTATTTATGCTTTATTTTTTGAACGCTTTGATCGATGACTTTAGTTTAATTCGCATCAGGTTGGCTGCAATTCAATCTTGCAAACCTGAAGCAAAATTTGTGTATAATCTCAAATAAATTTAAATTATATTTCTTAGATGATCAAATTTGTGGTACCTGAACTTTGCACATGTGTGCATCAAAAACTTAATCGGTTATCAAAAAACAACCGAATTTCTGACTTTTTGGACTGGTACTACTACCGGTACCGTCATATAAAAAAATGTTGTCACTTTTTTTGATAAAATCAGACAATTATCTCAAACATACTTTCATTTCAACATTGTACGACTCTTTCTCATATAACGACAGATGTTTAAAAAACAGTGAACCGCGTCGGTTACTGCCTTAAATTGGCTTAAATTGACTTTTTGAGTTAAATAAAAGTAAATTATCTGATGACAAAATCGCACCCGATTTTGACTGCACGATAAAGACTGTTTTTACTCAGTTTTGAAATTTTTAGTTCAATTTGAACTTTTATTCTAATCAAAACAAATTCCACAGTTGAGAGTTAAAAAGTTATCTGAAATCGTTTGTTTATATTTATTCTGATTTTGTTATTGGTTTAACTTTCAGTCGAAATTGATCAAGTTAATGTCCCACTTTTCAGTGAGTTTTGAAAATTAACTTATTCTTGAGTTTTTGGGTTATTCGAAATGATGCAGATTTTCAGTTCATTTTGATAACTTTACGTTATTCTTTAATAAGGCAAACAATATTTTAGTTTTGCCATGACCACCCCTTAATTTTGGCCATCCAGCTGTGATTTAATATTTGAATGAAGTTCGATTTTTGGGTGCGTGCACGAGAACTTATTCATCAAATTGGCGTTGCATTCGAGTCAGGAGTTTCACAATATATTCGATCGAAGTAAATGACCAAAATGTGTTGAATTTAATTCTCCACTAAACGCAATCAAGGTACAAAATGAAAAAAGTATATTTGGGAAATGCAATCACAAAAATGACGTCATTCATGACGCCCACATAGTAATTTGAAACATAAATCTCATAAATTCTAGGCGATTTTGGCAAATTCGGCGATATTGGCACATTTGGCGATATTGGCACAAAAAGTATGTTAGCTAAAAATTGTGAAATTGAGCT
Source organism: Oikopleura vanhoeffeni (assembly GCA_004367855.1). Taxonomy (NCBI): domain Eukaryota; kingdom Metazoa; phylum Chordata; class Appendicularia; order Copelata; family Oikopleuridae; genus Oikopleura; species Oikopleura vanhoeffeni. The sequence continues at coordinate 38,176 of SCLH01001625.1, read as the reverse complement.
AGGCTTTTGCTTTTAATCATGGTTTACTTGTCAGTATGAACCTTGATTTATTCCACGGGTACTATTTCACGCCGAAAAAGATGGTGAACCCTTGGATACTCCGAGTTGATTAATCGGCTCAAACTTTGTCAACCTTGAAAAATCAATCCATCAAAATACTCCACAGTATTTTGATGAAAATTATAGATAGAATTTTCCGAATCAACTTCAAAAATCGCAAAAAAATTGTTTAATCACGAACCAAGGATTTCAAAAAACTGACTGATTGTTCGAAAGTTTTGAGGAAATCAGTTTTAAGAAAAGTCTTTTAGTTATTTATAAAAGTCAACATGGTTTCTCTGCTATACCGTATAGGCTATACTTTAATCTCAATTTATTTTCTTACGAGTAAATAACCGGAATCTCTCATTTTGATACATTAATCGAGCTGATTACGAAGTCTTTGTAATTGCAGCAAAGAACCGCATACTAAGCAAATACAATTAATTAATTAAAAACTTGAAATATTCAGCTTTCAAACTGTTTTTTGACCGATGACCATCCAAAAAATATGGTTGGATATGTTCGAACCTGATTCATTCAGGTTATGAGTACACATCTAAAATTTCAAAGATGGATGTTCGACGGGGTTTTCAACAAATTAAATGTTCAAATTCTTACATTATATTTGATTGTTATAAAATTTATGACTTAAGGGGGGGGTGTCGGTTTTTTTTAAGCCTTTATAGAAATAAATTTATGATAATATTAATTATTCGCGGTTATGACTAAAGTTGACCCAAGGAAATCTCATGGTTGGCAATTATTTTTTTTCAAAACAATCTAGAAAAAATCTAGAATTTTCAAAATTCGAATATTTTTTTGCTTTAACCCGCATAAACCGGTGATTCCACCATGTCTGACATTTTTATTGGTGAATATGACCCACGAAAACGATTGCATGACATTAAAATTATTCGTAAATGGTCTTAATCGGAATTCTAGAATTTTTCAATTTATTTTAAGCCAAAATGATTTAAACCTAATTATCGAATTTGACCGCTGATTGGTTAAAATTTTTGATTAGCTGTAAGCCAACTTTTTGATCAGTGAAATCTCAGCTTTCGAATTTGTGGTCTTTTGTTCGATCAGTACGAACTTTTTTTTCGACTTTTTCATTTCCGTTTACTTTATAGTCAATATTCTAGAATTCTAGGGTGAAATTTCAAAAATCCGAGACCATTCATTATTGGACGACAGTATATTTATCTACCTTAGTCGAAAAAACGGCTTTCTTCTGAACAGTTGGTCTAAAAGAAGATAGTAGTTTGAGTTGAAAAAAATTTTAAAAAATCGGCGGTTCAAAAGTGTTCTAGAGAAATGCAAGACGGAAATTCAAAAAAAATACTCCAACATTAGTAACCTCACTCTTCCGTACTCTGTGTAAATTTTGCAGACGCTTTGTATGTGGGTCTAAAGGAAGAGTAGATTTAAAAAAAACCGTTTTTAGGCTTCTAGAATAGGACTCAACCACCAGGTGGTCTGTGAGTTACCAAGGATTGACTTTTGAGATGTGTAAATCGTTTAGGACGAAGGGCTTAGATCTACAAACGAGTATCCTCAGAATTTTCACAACTACCCTAGATTTGTTCTGAGCGTGATTGAAAGGTACCAAAAGCGACAACCCACCCCCTTAAATTTTTAAAAACAAGAGACTAATTCGATATGAAGTCAGAAAAAATATGCGGTAAAAATCGAGCCTAAAAATTGGCTTTGGAGCTTCTAGAGAATTTTTATGTTTGGAGCCTACAAGGGTTGAGACGAATGCAAGTGAAAACTTTTTTGTATAATTATCAGAGCACACCTGAATTCTATGCGTTTCAAACTATTTGAGTCATATATAGTGACGATTCGATATTTCAAAATTCAACAAATTTTTAATTATTCATTACATCATCTTAAATGTATAGACTGTACATGTTTGGAAAACTAACTTCTTTAGCAAAATCGAAAATCTGGGCAGCATCAAAAACTTTATATCCAAGAGATGAAAAAACTTGATTCTTGGTCTTTGTACCAGATTTGGGCATAGCTAGAACACCAAATTTTGGGTATCCAATATATTCACTTATTTCTGAAATGTAAAAATCATAAATAAATTGAGCATAATTAATTTAAATGATGAATAAAATAATCGTGCCTTGGAACCGACTACTCAACTATTTTTTTTACAAACAAGCGAGAAGAACCATTAAAATGGTCAATGTTTATTTTCTATTATGTCGCCAGTAACTCGCCCGTTAAGTCGCCACATACTTTAATAATGAAATAATTGGAAAATTAAACAAACTTTATTTGAGATTTTTTATCAGAAATTTTCGAATAGTATCCGCATCTTATTCAAAATTTAGAAAAAAATTTACTTTGAATAAACCGTTCTAAAACATCAAAGATGCCTACTTTAACTTTTTCAATAAATGCCAAGGTTTATAGATTCTATGATATCCCTTTATCACACTTTGGTTAGAATGCCACTACTCCTTTTAACGTGTGATTTTAACATTGTGGCTACGCACTTTAACCGAAGTGTGATAAAGGGATATAGAACGCTCTTGTTTTTACTCAAATTCATAATTTTTTACGACCAAAAACATTTTCCAAAAAACCCCGCTACCCCTTTTTAAAATTGAAAATTAATTTTTTTTGCCTGATAAATAACCCAAATTATAAAGCGTACTATGGCAACCACCTAAGGCTACCACCGTTTAATTTGTGAAACCCAATTTATAAAATTGAAAAACATATTTTTCTCGAATTAACACACATTTAATGGGTATAAACCGTTTTCCGGGTGGTTTTTCGGAAAAGAATTTATAAAGTCATAATAAAAAATTTGAAAGAAAATAAATTATTTTAATTATTTTAAATAATGTTATACGAAGTTAGCTCAAAGGTTTCAAATTTTATTTGTAAAAACTTTTTTTCGAGTATTTCGAAGTGAGAAAAATTTTACTACCAAGGAAAACAATAAAAAGCGCAAATCTGTCTCACAGCACTCACCCCTTAACCCGCCAACAATATTCTCTTGTCAGATTGATTCTCATTTCGGAAAAAGGAACATGCTGTATTTCTCAAAAGATGAGTTTCTGTAAACAACGTCCAAAGTAGAGCCGATATATCGGCTCTGGTGCCTTGGCGGAACTTTTTTTTCTGTGATTCCAGGGATCAAGTGAAGTTTTGTCAAGACATATGAGCGCTTCTTTGTATATTTCTTTAGTGGTTTTGTGTAAAAGGTTTTTTCCTATAAGGCTTAAATATTTTTCGAAATAATTCAGGTGTTCTTTATTTGTAGCGTTGTCCTGGATCCACCGAAAATCGAAACAACCCGCTCTGCAGCGCAACGCACAGTAAAACCTAGGGTCAGCCATTTTCGAAATATAAGAAGCTCAATGCGTTGTGAATATAGAAAATAGAATGGGGAAAATAGAATGGGGAGTTTTTTTTTGAATTTCAGCCTGATTGGCTGTCAATTGACAAAAAAAAATGCACAAAATCGACAATTTGAAATATAAAAGTGATAATTAGAAAAAATAATTGCCACCCAAAGATTCCTTTGGTACGATTTCGAGAACCGATATTGGCAACTATGATCTTATTTTGATCAAAGCGGATCCTAGAACAAAGTTAAAGGTTTTTATCAAAATTATGTGTTGATCGCTAGCACATTTTCTGTACATAATCAGACCATAGTTGTTTATATCGTACCCAGCAAATCATACCAAAGGAATATTTTGGTGGTATTTATATCCTTTTTCTATCACTTTTATGTTCAAAATTCTCATTTTCGCGCACTTTTTTGTCGATTTACAGCTAATCAGGCCGAAATTGGAAAAAATACTGCATATTAAATGTTCACGACTCCCTGAGCTTGTTATATTCCGAAAATGGTTTTTCTGGATTTTCCACAGAAAAAGCCATTCATCAAAGGTCGAAAAAGGCCATTTTCGGTACTTTTGATCATGATCCAATTGCCGGCCCTTGAAGCAAAAGTCAAAAAATAAGAACTCATTCACTGAAATTCAGACAAATAGCCACATTTTTACAAAATCTCGAAATTTTTCGATTTAAGCTCTAGGATCCTTGTTTTTTTGAAAAAAACCAATGGACTTGTGTTTAACCGCTGTTAACCAGGTGGTTGGTTGGAATAGTTATTAAGTACTAAAAATTATGGCGAGATCAAGGCTGAATCTTGGATATGTTTTTCTCAGAAATGTCTCATCTCTATTGGTTGAGCTGTATCACGCTTCCAATATGTCAAAGTTCACTGCAACCAACCCCGTAAATAATCATTTGATTAAATTTGCATTTGTTTTATAAATTGAAATTTCACAGTAGACTATCTGAATTTTTTGCCAAATTTTAATCCGACAATCTTATTGATAATATTCAAAAGAGTCATAAAAAAGCCTTGAAAAACAGAAAATAAAAATTTACAGTCTGGAATTATAATCGATATGTTTGTTATAAATGCGTTGGGTCTTTGAAACTGTTTAATCTCTAAAAGATTTGGTTAAATCGATTTTAAGCAGGTCGATGAAGATTAAATAAAAGTATTTCACTCAAAATTAAAAATATTTCCGTAGAAGTAAAATAAAAATATTTTTGAGATGAATTAAGCTGAATGACATATTTCACGAGTGTAAACGCAAATCGTGCAACGAACGAAGTGAAAGGCTGGAAAAGAGATCCTTTAGGTGTTTTCTGGGAACAATTTAGAAGCTTTTTTACACTTGACGGAGACAATGCTTTTTATTTATGGCCACAAGACGAAATGACACAGGAGAGGTCACAAATTTTGTCTGATAATAACTTTTTTTTGACGAAACAAGTTTTTGTGAAAATAAAACAGTCATCAAATTGCTTTTCCGATTTCAACTACTGAACATTTACAAGTTTGTCAAAAATAAAGTCTCGAAAAAGGCGAAAACTAGGTTTATTTATCGTCAAATTAAAAGTGAATTCGAATTCCTTGTACGATGCTGTTTCTCAAAGGTAAAACCAGAGTTGGCATGATCAGTAAAGGTATTTTCAGGAAAAACAGAATTTTGGTTATAATTTTTGACAAGATAAAATTTTCGACCAATTATTTATTTTTGGTTGTGGTATACAATTAAATTTATAAATCTACCAAATTTTTAACTTTTGAGAAAATTCGTGATTGATCTAATAATAGAGACTGACAGAATCGGAAAATCGGATCGAAACTGATCAAAACGATTCAGAAAATTGTATTTTGGATGAAGATTTAGAACCACAAGAAATAACTCCAACTGAAGACGAAGCAGAACTCGGCGGTGAGAATATTTATTAAAACAAATATCTTTTTCATTTTGTTAAATTTGTTTACAATTTTTTGCGGCGAGAAGTAATATAATAAGATTTTGTTATTCTTGTTGTATATTACCGACAATATAAGGTCTCCCATTTTGTGTCAAAAATACATTTTTTTAACTTTTTCTCCAGAACATATTTTCAGACTGCATATTTTTCGTTTCTGTTTTTATGCTATGTAATACCGTACTGATGATGAATGAAAAAATTCGAAATTAATATCCCTTTAGGAAGAAGGTTGTTATTTTTTTGTTTGATCTAGTACATTCGTTCGACTTGATAAACATAATGTACTAGACCAAACTAGAAAATAACAACCTTCGTCCTAAAGAGATATACATCAAAAATAAAAAAAAACTTATTTTTTAGTTTGGTACGTGAAACTGATATGTACAGGGTGTTAGGTTTTGCCCTTCTTTTTTCCAAATTGAATACACTTGATTCCCGACGTTTTGATTGGTTGAATCTGAGGAAGACGTAGGTTTTTGCCGAAATTAACCATTCACATTAGCGTTCTCATCGCTATCCAATTTGAAAAAAAAGGGAAAAATCTTACACCCTGTATAATTTCAGTTTTCCTTCAAATTATAGTTACGCGGAAAAGACCTTTTTGCAAATAGCGATATTAATTTGAAAATGTGCAGTATTCTGGATTTTTCTCCTCGCAAACCATTTTTTTTTACCTTTTAAGCGATCACCGAGTCGGTGGCACCGACACCGTTGAAATTAATATTTTGTCGTGAACTCAAAAAAATTTAAATTAAATTTCCTCATTCCAGGTCTAAGTCAGGGATCACCAAATTTTTAGCTGGTGCGGTTTTGGCATTAACGCCTCCGCAATTTCGAATAGATTTTGACGATCCCTGGTCTAAGTGAAAATGGCGAAAGTCAAAACTGGGAAGAAACTGATGAAGAACGATACACTCAGAATCGGGAAGAAGTGAAACAAAATCTACGCCAGAAAGTGACACAAGGAATATCCGAAGATCGGACCCCATCAACCGATGACACAACAATTGCTTGCAATAGAAAAGGAAATCAAACTTGCCAGCTCGAACATTTAACAGGACAGACAAGGGGCCATATAAAAATTTTTTATTTGAATATCGATAAGAAGCCTGATTACTGAGCTTTTAATTTAGGGCTGAACAACGAGTCCAAATTGGACTGTCCTATTACAAATTTCTTAGATTATCATGTTTGTGATTGTAATTCATTTATTCTTTTTTATTCGAAGCTTCTAAATGCTCTACTGAGTTTTTTCTTTCTTTTGTTTCGAGGGTTTCCATCAAAAACTCGGCTTGAGGGGGTTGAAATTCAAAGTAAAAAGGGTATTTGAACGTTTATGCCCATAAAGGTTAAAACTTCAATTTTTCATTGTTTTTTTGGAAAAGACTTGCGAAATTTTAGGAAAAATCAAAAATTCAGGTGCATTTTCTTACATCCCACGAGAAAATTTTCAAGAAAGCGGCTCTAGAGTCTAGACCATCTTTAAGCAAGACTTTTCATTCATCAAGAAAGTTGCATGAAATGTGTAGGAGAAGTAGGCTTTTTAAAGAGGCTCTGGAAGTGACTGTTTTGACATCTATGGTCATAAATAAACAAAAAAATTAAACGTCTCTATATAAAGTGATCCTCATTAAGAGTCAAATCCAGCTTTCTCCGGCTAGGGCAAATTCGATTTCTGGTCGTTCTTCTTTATGCAGAGGAGATGCAATCAACAATAATAATGGTACATTTCAATTTATTTGTGAAATATTGTATTCGGTATTTGACCATTTAAAACCCCGCTTTTTTGGCAATATATGATTTTCCGCTGGCATGTAGCAACTTATAACCCCAATTAAGTTTTTACTGACTGAGCTGTAATAATCAAGATCTTCGAATTGGTACAAGCATAAGCCCACAAAAGCTGATGAATTTTTCACACTGCGAGGGATATGGGCAACGTTTTTTGAAAAAACTAGTGTTCTGCCCATAACCAACAATATCTGTATTTTTTAATCGAAAAGTCGAAACTTTCACAATCAAAAAAAAATATAAATACTCAAAAATTCGTAGCCTGTGAGCACTTATAAGTTATAACCATTTTTTTTACTACAAGCTTTAGGGTTTTAAGTAGTCAACTAGTGTTTATTGACTTTGTTGACGCCATAGGTTTTGGGACAATATCAAATCATTCGATTCACAAAACTTCCCAAAACTGACCATAAATACAAAATATAATATTTTTAGAGAATGGTTTTGATTCATCTAAAGAATTGGACGAGGTGTTTGAAGAAGGTAATCCGGATCGAAATGAATCAATATTTGTCTACCAAAAGTAAAGTTTATTCTTATCCAAAAATATATATACCTAAAAATATTAAGGGTATCCAACAGGCCTCTGAAACCTATTTTTTCTTACTATGTACGCTTTTCTTGATACTCATTTTTCATCCAACCAAAATTTTTGATAATAATTAAAGATCTACTTCAAAAGGGTATAGCCTATACCCGAATAGGCTATACCGTAATGCCTATACCTCTTTTAAGTAGATCTTTATTTACTGTCAAAAATTTTGGTTGGATGCAAAATGAGTATCAAGGGAAGCGTACTTAGTTTCAAAAATAAGTTACAGAAAAAAAAGTTTCTATACCGCATAGGTCGCTGGTTTTATTAGGTCTTTGAGGCGTTAATAATGCTTTAAAATGAGTGATCAAATCATAAAAATAATTTACAATTTTTCGTGTTGTTTTGATTGTTCTATCTATTTTTTTCAAAATTTAGTAAAAAGTATAATTATATAGCATTTAATGAAAAACCTTTTTCAACAAAAGTTTGGGCTACCAATTAGCGTCTAATCGGATGAGTAGTTATCCTAGTATACAGGTTCAAAGTTGTGCCTCAAATGAAGCTTTGGAGCCTACATACAGTATGTAAAAATATTGTTCGAGACCAACAAAGGAAATTTCTCTGTATCAAAACCTATAATTCGCAGGAAAATTACTTTCAATCCAGAGGAAATTTGAGCTTTTTGTCTCGAACAATTTTTTTACATACTGTAGATATTGGGCCTCGAAGCGTTAAGCGTCGAAGTTGCGCCTTTTGTATTAAATAAATGACCGTCAATTTATTCTTGCAAAGAATATTAAAAAGTGGGATTAATTATCTTTGAATTCGATTCCGAATTTTTCGAAATAAATAAACTTTACGCACAGGGACCTGCGAAGTCTAAAAAACTAAAGAAGAATTTATTAACCTTTCAATCGCCACCACCACCGAGTGAAGTCGAAACTACAGTTATAATAGAATCAGAAAGAATTCCTGGAAAAACACTCACTTTGAATCAAAAGATTGATAGCAGTAGACTTCATTCAGTAAAGGATTCAAAACACTTAAAAACTCAGTTGAGGAAACCATCACTGTCAGATGAAGCTCCGATTCAGGAGAAGGCTCAATTGAATTTAATCGGATCGGGAAAATCGATCGGATCCATTTTTGAGATGGCTACCGATCAGATTAAATTATTTCAAATGTGCCAAACTCTGCTCTGATGGTCAATATCTCCGTATCACACTTTGTGCATATCCCGGCCCTACTAGTAAAAAACACACTACGTTTGCTAATCAGGACCGAAAATATTTTGCGGGGTCCCAAGAATTCAGATACACTTTCATTTTCTTTTTTTGCCAAAATATAACCGTGGAAATTGATTGGCGGAAACTAAAATTATTGATCTACATTAAAAAATTTCTAGAAAAATTTCTAGAACTTTATGTGAACGTTTAATTTTCGTAATTTTGATGCAGTAAATTTTGAACTCTTGTTAAAGACACAAGCCGATGTCGACATAGATCTTCTAGTTTCACAGATCATCTTCAAACAATTCCGCGACGTAAAGTTACTTATTCTTCATCTGATCCAGAAAGTATGGCTAGAATTGTGTTCAAACCACCTCAAACATCAACTGATGCTGTTATCAGGAGAGTTAACATTTACCAGAAATAATTTTTTTCTCGGCTTTTTTAGCACCATCTGAAATTCAAACTTTGTAAATGCACCTTTAACGAGTGTTGAAATATTTCTCTGTTTTTCGTTAAAATTTCCATGAATTACTATTGATGCTTTTTAGAAAAGCTTTTCCATGACAGTGGGGTTCCTAAAATAGCTTTGTTATGTTTTTTGAGATTCCAATGCCATAGTTATATTTTGAAGTGGTATTTCTTGGAGATAATACAGTAAAACAAATAATATTACAATTTGTATTAGCTTTTTACTGTCTCGACAAATCATCTGTCATCTTCGAATTATTTCAGCATTGTAAAATTATTATTTTGTTAAATGGTTTGTACTTGTTGATAAATTTGACATTGAAAACCTCAATTCGACAGTTTTAAGCGACGACTACCCTCTTAGTTAACAAATTTAATTTTATCAATATTCAAAAAATTTTCTTAATTGATTATGTTTTGTGTTAAGCCATTTTTACAAAATCTGAATGAATAAAAAAAAATCTAATGTATACTCCATAATAAGGGACGAACCGCTGAGCTTAAAATGTCAAAATTTGCCTGGTTCTGTTATTCGTCAAATACCAACCGGTAAAAGACCAAAACGACGAAAAGGAAAAAGAACCAAAAATTTGATGAAAGAAAATAAATTCTTTGAGAAGGTTAGAGAGGCTTGGTATTACGACAAAACTGTTCCATGGTACCATTTTAAAGGTCAGACATTATATTCACAAGCAATAAAATTTTTAACTAATGCATAAAAACAAGATTCAGTTGAAACCAACAACTATTGATTGACAAAGAAAATTTTGCAATTTTTTCGTACACCAAAAAATGTTTGTTTGTTAGAATTTCGTCTATTTTCCATATTTCTTGTTTTTCAATGACGAAAAATGAGAAACTAAATAAAAGCTATTTATTTTGATATATTCACAATCATCATACATTATACGGTGGGTGACTTGGTAAGCACACATACTAGGTAGGCACACATACATAGTACAATTTTTAAAACAGAACGCGACAATGAACGGGTTATAATTTCTTGGAATTGAACTAATCAGAATCAAGCTAGATTTGAGGAAAAAACTAAAAAATTAATTTTCTATCTTACCATTTTCATTTTCACAAAAATTGCGCATTTCGATTTTTTGTAAGAGCCTGGAGTCCAGACGGTCTTAAAAGTACAAATGATGTTTTAGGTAAAGGTGCTGGGTGGCTGATTGTGTTGACTCCATTCATTCTGCTCTTCGGACCGTTTTTGATGAGTTGTTATATTTTCAATCTCAATAATCGTTCGAAAACATGCTGGCATAAATGCTGGAGAGTCGACATAAAATATGATTGGTTCAATTGTAAAGGAAAAGGTAAATTTTGTTAAGCATTTTTCAATTAACAATTAGGTTGGCCTTTTTCATCCTGGTGCTCAATCTTCTTTTTTATCATGCACATAAATTTTATGACATTCATAACGCCTTAGTTTTATTTTAATTTTCCATTTTTCGAACCAAGAATTATATTTCTTCTGAATTTAGTGATTTGTTAATAACAGCGATTGAGGTCGACGATGAAAAACTTAAAGAAAAAATAGGTTTTTGAACTTGGAAATAATTTTTCGCTATTTTACATATTTTTAGTAGGCAATTATTATTGTTGAAAACATTTTTCTAAAAATAGATGGGCATTTCAAAAAGCCTATCTTTAACTATAGAGAAATGTGTAGGCGGAAATATTTAATATTTTCTATATAAATTTCTAGACTATGTTCTAAACGTTATGAAAATTTTATTTTTGCATTGACAAAAATAGAATAATGAAAGTGTTTTTCTGACAATGTGTGTGATATGATATCACTGATATCAACACACCCATACTTCAATTGTAAACATTTTAATTCGTTTATAAAAGAGATTTTCACGCGTACGCAATTTTCATAGCAAAAGATAGGGAAAAAATTCCCGGCGAAAATAATATACAGCGGGGTGTGGCGTATAGTTATACGCGTATAGTTGAAACCCGAGATAAAACCTACGTAAGCCTCCGTAAAAACCTACACTTTTAAAAAATAAAATTTATTCGTTCCTGGCGTGCGGCGCAGGGGTCGGCAGAGTTTGCTCTGTTCTGCTCTACCGCTTTGCTCTGCTCTACTTTTTTTAAAGCATAGCAGAGCAGAGCAAACGTTTTGAAAAATCAAGATAGAGCAGAGCAGAGCAAACGATTTGAAAAATCAGGGTAGAGCAGAGCAGAGCAAACGTTTTGAAAAATCAAGGTTGAGCAGAGCAGAGCAAACGTTTTGAAAAATCAGGGTAGAGCAGAGCAGAGCAAACGGTTTTGAATCAAAATTTTAAGAGCAGAGCAGACCCAAAATTAACAAAACTCTACTTTGAGATTGCGTTTATTGGTCGTTTTTCGATATGAGAATTACAGGAGGATGCCCAAAATTGACGAAAATTTTGTTTCAAAACCACTTCCTGGAGGTCCCTGGAAGCTAATTTTCTTTCACCGTGAGGTTGTGCCGTACTGATCCTTACATTTAATTGAGACACGGCGGGAAGTGGCGAAAGTATAAAATTTCAAAAACTTCAAAACATGAATTTTTTCGAAGTATTTCTGGAAATTGGTTACAAAAAAAATTCGACAAACAAATTTTTTGCGGGCCTTTCAGCCAATTTTAAAAAATGAAAAAAATTATCGAAGGCCGATAAAGGGGCAAATTATATTTATATTTAATTTTGTTGAAAAATGAGTCCAAAATCGGCCGAAGGCCGATAAAGGAAGATATCATATTTTGAATTCAATTTTGTTGAAAAATGAGCCTCACATCGGCCGGAGGCCGATAAAGGGGCAAATTACATTTCAATTTAATTTTTATAAATATGAGCCACAAATCGACTGAAGGCCGATAAAAGGGAGGATAACCGACATTTTATAGAGATAAAAGGGCTTATAACCGAACCGAAAAAAAAATGGTGCTAGAAGCAGGAGCACAGCGCAACCGAAAAAAAAATGGGTAGAGCAGAGCCAGAGCAAACGATTTCAAAAAAAATCTGCGACCCCTGCTTACAAACAGTCTGGCCAAACTTTTCGAATATTAGTGCGTCCTTCTATGAGCCCACCGCGGCAAACTTTATGAAAAAAATGTGCGTCCTAGAGAGGGCACTCTCGTGTATCCTCATTGAGGATTCCTCAAACTTTAATTTTCAAAGCTAGTTCGATTGGACAAAAAATGGTCAAATTATCAATCCGAAGAGTTCTTAAAAACTTTGCGAAATTCTGCTGATGAAAAAAGTATTTATTAAAATCGCAAAAATTTTAAAAAAAAATAATGAATCACACAATGAATTAAAAAATAAGCTGTATATCCTTTTCGGAACGAACTCCATCTCAAAACACGCTTACTATCCTCTATATGCGCGCTGTTCAAATCCCACAATGTTGTCCTAGTGATCATATTGAATATGATTATTAGGCAACGGTCTTGATAATGCGAACCGCTTAAATTGTATCGGTGTGTAATCACTCAAGCATAACTAAGACAATCCACTTAGACAAATCAGTGGGATTCGAACACGCGCTGTTAGCAGATAGTTAGCGTTTTTTTGAGATGGAGTTCCGTTCCTCGAAAAGGCATATTTTAGTTAAAAAAAAACTTACCCTTTTAGTGACACTAGTCAAGATTCGTTTATATTCTCGTTGAAATCTTGGATAGAGCGAACAGTACAAAATTGGATTAGCGCAAGAATTGAGCCAGTTAATAAAACTAAATAAAATAAGTTTGCCGCTGATTGTTTTCATCTGAGAAATATGAGGCACAAATGGTCCGCAAGGTTTTTTTGCCAAAAGACAAAATTATGATTTACGGGACGATTTGGGCCGTTTTCATATTGTTTTTATTCACCTGCAGATCATGTAGGTATCGAGGATCAAAGGCATTGAATTTGGCAAGAGGTTAATAATAACACGAGGAATGGAAATAAAATTGGAGTAAACTGAAAATTAAATTTGTTTTAATTTCTAAGGTGTTTTTTAAAATCAAAGTTTACCGCCTGCGGTACTTACACGCAGTGAAAAGAAATAAAACCATTTTTTTTGACTTCTAATTCCCATTACCACTTGGCAACTTAATTTGAAGCCAACGACCAAACTTCAAAAATTCGTTGTTTTTGAATGCATAATTCATTCCTTTTAATGATATGTTTGATAAATTTCTTAATTTTCTTAAAAAATTTAAATTTGCGTAATAAACGTATTTTAAATAACGGCTTATGTAAATTAATTTAAAAAGATACTACTTTTGTTAACGTTTTCGATTTATTATCATCAATGATTCATCATTCCAAAACCATTTTTATAATAAAGAAAAGCACGCAGAAGTCTTCACACAAATAATTGAACACGCGTGCTTTAAATGATAAATCGTTGCTTCAAATTGCTTTCCGTGTATTTGATGCCTTGTAGTGGCCTGTTTCTTGACGTTCCAGAAGTTTCTCAAAAAAGAGTTTTTAGCCTGCAAATATCGCTTAGGAGGGTAGCATGATTGCTTAGCATCGACTGCGGCAACTTGACTCAATTTTTAACTTGACGAAATTAATTAGTCTGTTTTGAATTTTTTTCGTGCTTATTAGCGTTAGCTGAACCAGAATTGAATGTGCATGTATTATAAAAATAATTTTTTGTTGCCTATTTTAGGAAGATTTTGAGTCAAGATAAGCATTTATGAATTTCCGCATTTTTTGTCTCCAAATTTTTCTCTATTTTTTTTTGAAATCTTGTATTAAAATGAAAGTAAAAATGGGCCACTTTATACTTTTCATGCAATGTCTATCATATTTTCTGCTAGCCGGTTTGGAAAATCATTATTTATTTTTTTTCTGTTCAACTTTTTTGAAGAAATTATAAAAATTTTCCGCAAATCAATGTCATAATGTTTATCAATGTGGTAATTTTGGCGATTCTCCGTAATAAAAAATCAGTGAATCCATATTTAAATGTTTAGTATTATTAATATCCGATGTAACTAATGAGTTAGGTTCGTCGCGATTTCATTTCTGAAACATGATCGGTGAAATTTTTAACACTCGGCTGCTACACTTGATAAGTGCCATTTTGGCACTAAAATTTTAATTAGATTTACATGCCAGTGCAAAAAATTTACAGTAATAATTGTGGTGTAATAGGCCCCAATTTTATTTAGTGATAAGTAGAGAACATTTTTTTAATATAAACATAATAACAGCATCGTGAAGGTCAGACTTTAAATGTTATCTCAAAAAAACTTGTTTTTTCTCTACTTGTGGCCATTTTTTGACCATTTTTCATGTAAAAAAACTATTGACTATAATAGGAAATTGTTTAATGCGCCAACATAGAACAGGACTTTTTAGGCATAACACCCGAGAATGGCTGAAGTTTATTAATATTGATCTTAAAAGAAAATATTCTATGGTCGCGGTTAAGTATAGGTGTACATGGAAGTTATCCATAAGTGTTTTTATATTTTCACAGATAAGTTAGTTATTGGGTTTACCCGACTATAGAAGTATTGATTATCCCCAGAGGGCATGAGAGCCACTTTTGGCTTGACTTTGAAAGTCGATTATTATGGGAAAGGTTTTAGGTCTTTAGGCAATTAATTGCTTGTGAACATCATGCAGAAAAAGGATAGACTGAATTTTAAATAGATTTATATTAAGACAATCAAAAAATTATTCACTTCCATTTCCGCTGTGGAAAAGTGAAGTTAACTCGAACTGTTTCTTACAGAAAACCATACGATTTTCTAATAAATTGAGAATGCTAGTAAATAAAATTAAGTGAAACCCTTATGTTCCTTAACCTGGTCTCCGATTTCAAAATACCTTACGGCGTTGTCGATTCAAACGATAATTCTCACCTCTGGAAAGGGTTAAATTAGTGTTAAACAATATGTCTTGCGCTTATATTTTCCGCCGCTTTCTCATTCATTAGCAATTTCTCTGTTTTCAAAAAACAAAAAGAAATTAAAAAAAGTTTCTACATTTAGTAGAAACATTATTATTTTTTTTAAAATAGTCAAGACGGAATTCCTAAAAACTGCACCTATTCAAGACCTTGTTGCTTTTAAAAATAAATTTGTGAGATAAAGCTTGATAAAGAAAAATTTCAGAGAAATCCAAGAAAAAAAGTAGGATAAAATATATTTCGAACGGCTCATCCAAAAAAAAATCTATTCATTTTCAGAAATTAATTGCTTACTTTTATTGGGCGATCTTGAACCTTGAACTTCAATTTTCGATTATTTTGTCCTTTTCCGGTCTTTCGAAAAATGAAAGCCCACTTTATGGCCTCTATGAGTTAGGGGTTAAGAAATTAAAAATATACGTTTGCCCAAGATATGGACCACTTTTATTGAAGATTTAAAAATAAAAAAAATAAATTCTTCACCATTTTTTTCTTTTCAGTATATAAGGGATATCCCCTTATTTCACACTTTTGTTAATTCCCGGCCCTACTACTTAAACACACATACGTTTCCTAATCAGGGCCGGGATATTAACAAAGTGTGATAGGGGATTATCGCTCTGAAAAAAATGTACCATCTGCGGACGCATGCCCACCCCTAAGGGGGTACTGTCCGCAAAAAAGTTGGGATACATTAATAGTTGAGTGAGAATACTAAATCGACCAAAAAAACGTCCTCTTTAGCAGTATTCGAGAAGTGATTTGAGCCTCGTTCTAATCGTTACCCGGAAAATATCGATGAAAACGAACTTTTATGTCTTCAGCTGAACAGTCCGTTCAGCTATATAAACTAAATAGCTGACACACACGACTGGTCAGTGAAGACCATAAAAGTTAGCCTATATAAGCCTATATTGATGAATTCAAAACTTGACTCGGCCCTTTTTCGTTGTATCCCGCGCCCGAGATCTCCTGGCTTTATAACTTTTTAAACCGCCCTTTTATTGTCATCAACCATATTTCCCAGAGTTCAGGAATTGACTAGGCCTGGTTTCAACTGTATCTCCGTGCCTGATAAAATTGTTTCAACAACACTTCTGTGTCGTCAACGATAGTTTGCAGAATCTGGGTTGTGTTAAGTGGGAAGTGCTTTACTTTTGTGAAAATATATTTGAACCAAAAGTTCCTCTCTGAAAACTGACGACAGTGCATTTTGTTAAACACGTGACATAAGTAACTTTCACTAATTTTTTATTGCTTTTTTTTAAGTGCTTAAGGGGTATACGACTCTGGATTTAAATAAAGGCTCTCAGAGGCAATAAAAATTGCTCCCAAATTGATACAGGTGATAATAATGTACTAAAACCCGAATCATCAAAAAAAAATTTCGAAATTTTGCATTTTTCGATTTTTTTCAAGTATTTTTTAAAAGATGAAGTTTAAAAAATAACGTTTGCTCAAATTTGACACTAAAACTTCAAAAATTCCTTGACGTAAAGCCAACCTTTCTCATCAGTGTTCACTGGCTTTCTTTTGCAGCTACTTCGAAAAATCCGAAGCATTTTTTTTTTCGGAAAATTTTTTGAAAATGAACCAAAAAAATCATATTCGAGTTCTAGCTGAAATTGCAAAAAAAGCCCCATTGAGATCTTCTTTAACATTTTCTCGGAAGTACCTGATAAAACATTTGAAGCATATTTTGCAAACATAATCCTGAGGAGATAGATTTTGAAGATCCTGAATTAATGTTTAAAATCGGCGGTTATTGGCGTTCTAGAATTGTTTAGTCGCCGGATCAGAAAAAGCCCATTGAGAAAAAATATGTTACATACCGCTTACATGATCTGTGAAAAATTTGAGCTCAATTGATATACCGTCTGCGGAGGCAGATAGGATTTTATTGCAGTTGGAAAAAAGTCCCTTGTTACGATACTGATACCTTATTCATACGCAGTATTTTGCAAGATTAAGGAATAGATCTACAAATTACATTTTCGGTTTTCTCATGAGCTTGTTTTCAGATAATTTCAACCGAGAAAATGTTCAAATCAGAGACGCATACCCCTTAATTAAGGGGGTAACCGACGGTGTTTATACTGATTTTTTAAAACGTTCAGTCCTGAGCTAACCGGCAATCGTATTGAGTTCAAACTACGGATTCTCTAGAGATATTGTTTTGAAAAAATAGGGATTTTGAAGAAAATCCAAACTTTTTTTCTTTGAGTATATATTTAAATCATAATTTTTGATCATTATTTTTGTCTAGTAAGTTGCTACAATAAATAATAGTTGTAAAAATCAGTCAGATCCAATGTCTAGATCACGAGAAACAGTTAATTACCTAAAAAAATACCTTTAGAAAATCCATTATTCATTCAAATTCGGAAAATTTTTTTCGAAATTCATCTTTTTTTACTCGGTTTTATAGCAAACCGATTAACAAAAAAAGGAATGCAGCTAAAATCGCTTTCTATCACTTTTAGTCTCGAGGAAACAGCCTCCGTCGGTTACCAAATTTCTGGGATCTAAGAAATATTGGATTTTTTTTTTTTTTTTCGAAATTTATAATTTTTTTATGTTGCCATGTTCAAGATCTATTCACAGTGATCTAATGCCAACTAAATTAGAGCAAAAAAGTTATTACTTCAAGAAAGGACTGCAGTGCGGTTAGGAAAATAAATAGCTTTGAAAATATATAGAAAATTTTGCAAAATTTTGACATCGAATTTTTTTCTTATATTTTGGAGCAAACCAGCGACGCAAACATGACAATCGCAACTAAAATTAGCTTCTATCACTTATGAGTCTCGAGATACAGTCCGTTCGGTTACCCTAGAACAATTAAGAGCAAACGTTGCTGGTTATAACGTGATTACACGATAAAACTTATGAAACTTATAAAAGAGCACACTCAGATATTGAATTTATACAGTATAACCTTATACTGTATAATGGATATTGATCGCTGCAATCATTGATGCAAATTTAAAAGTCACCGCAAAATACTAATGACGATTACTTGAATTAAAACTTTCGATCTCCTACACGCACGTGTTTAACTTTGAACAGACTTGCAAGTTGCAAAGCAGCTTAGTTATGTTAAATGTTGATGGAAACTTAGAACAACCAAGAAATTAAAAAATTTTAATTTGATTTTTGTAAGATTTTAAGCAGTTGATCGGTCAAGTTCAATGAATTTTCAACCAATCGGACCGCCTAGCACATTTTTCCAAAAATACAATTTTGGATCAAAATTTAAATATCTTAATTTATCTTAGGTAGGGTATAAAAATTGATATTCAAAGGTTAGATATAATTGTTGCTTACGCCGTTACATCTTTGCGAAATTTCTTGGCAAAAGCGGTTCAATTCTGTTTTTCACTTGAAAGTACAAGACCGAATATAAAATTAACAAAAAAATTCCGGATAACCACAACGAAGAAAAACTGACAACGACAACAAATAGGTAAGTTACCAATATAAGCCACACTTTATGGCACCCCGCGGGGGCCCCCGTAAGATAACATTCGACGTGATTTGAAATAATTAATAGGCTTATCATAACTGATATTGAATCCATAGTCTCTATGGTTATTTTCTGTTTATGAACTTCATGAACGCGTACCTGTGCACATGAGTACGGATATCATCAAAAGACGCCAAATTGTCTTATTTTTTTGACTAAATAAAGTTTACAAAAATTTAATAAAAGTTCATGCCAGAATGATTTCAAGCGATGATTTTCATAATAATAAGCTACATAAAATTATTCGGTGCTAAGTTAAGTACGCAGTCGTATTGGACTATCAAATGTACTTCAAGTAGTCAAGTTGAGGGCTTCCTTAAGGGGTGGGCTGTCGCAGATTTGACCTGTTAATCGTAGGAAAACTCGATTTAGCCAACTCGTGCCGCACCACCATTTAATCCCATTTTACGACGCTTAATCATTAATGACAAGATCAGTTATAAAGTTATCGATAAACTTTGAAAAAATGACAGTTGTTGCGTTTTTTTTTTGAAAATTTTACTGTATTACAGTACTTATTTTTTGCAAAAATTTTTTAAATCACAAAATTAAACCTTTCATCGTGATCAGAAAAAATTCTAAGACATTTTTTCATTACATCATAGGCTCAAAATGATTACGTGTCACCAATCGTTATTCATACGGAATAGGGTGTAAAAGTGTACTGGTTTGTTGGCTGAAATTTATGGCGCGTCTTTTGGTTATAAATATTTTTTTTTTGAAAAATTCGATTTTTACGTAAAAAGGATTAAATTTTTTTAATTTTTTTTTTTTTCTTTTTGAAGGAAAAAATCGGCGGAAAATAAGTGGGCGTTTTTTGCAGGCGTCAGTGCGAGCGTCAGAAACCCCCTCAAGAACATTTTAAAATTTTAGGGGACAGATTTGTATAAAAGCTTGTCTTGAAAAAGTGGTGTTTTGTTTTCCGCAGTGTGCCGCGCCGCTGAAAGAGAAGAAATTTGGAAATTTGGGTTTCTTAATTTACCAAAGTATACAAAAGTAATAAAGCGAAAAAATTCAGGCCAATTTAAAAAAAAGGAAAAAAAATTTTTCGAAAATTTTTTCGAAATTTTCAAAAAAAATTTTTCGAATTTTTTTTCATTTTTTGAAATTGGTTTTAACGCCCGCAAAAATTTGCGAAATTTTTTTTGCCAACAAATTTTTCAAAATAGTCAATGAATATTTTGAAAAATCTGAAAAATATAACCGTTTAATAATCTTGAACCCCTCTCTTTTCCTTTAGTAATTTGAGGCTCGTAGATGCGAATTTTATGCATGGCTCGTAGATGGGAATTTTATTGAGGCTCGTAATGGAAAAAAATGTCTATTGATTCGATAGCCGAAAAGTAATCACGTGACCGTTATATTTTAAGAATAAGGTTTGGTAAAAGTAGTACTGTTTTTTTCCAAAATTGCTTAAATCGAATTTTTTTAAAAAAATTGAAGTGGTTCTCTTAGAGTTTTTAAGACTTTTTTTCCCACATACACAAAGTCCAAAAGCGATCACGTGACCTTCAAATTAGGAAATATTGTTTTGGTTAAAGTAAACAAATAGTGATCAAATTACGCCGAATAATTTTTGGGCCAATTAACACCTAATTAAAGATTTTTGAACATAATAATATTTTCCAAACACGTCACGGGATCTTATTTTTCAAGAAATAAGGATTTATCTATGACATATTTCAAACCTTATTTTTGAATTATTTCGTCACCTGATTTTATTCGGACATTGGTGTAATGAGAAAAAGTTCTTAAAAACGTTTGAAGTTGACCCTGGAATTTTTTTGACGTAATTTGAGTACTTTTTTAAATTACTGTACAATGACTTTTTTTTCAAAAGTACTCAAATCACGTGGAAGACCCCTTAAAAGGCCCCCGGTTTAAATAAAGCAGTCCTAGAAGTCCAAACTTCCGGAACACTGATTACATAATAATCAGTGAGGAGAAGAATCATGCGTAGGCGTGTGTCTATCTCTTTCTTCCTCACCACGAGAAATTAGATTTCTAAATGATTTAAGAGTCATTATACTAGAGAATTTTGTTGAAAACATATAATTATTTTTAGACAGAGCGATAGAAAATCATTTGAAATTTTATATGAGGTAATTGCAAATATAAATAAGGGTTTAATTTCATCTTAATATTGCACTTTTTTCTGTAACAGGAGGTAATTTTCGCAACTTTTTGTTTTCTTATCCTCATTAAATGCCTTTAAATTCGTTTCAAATTTTATTTTGTTTTTTTTATTTGTATAGCAAATTGGCTTAATATTATTTTAAGCTATTGAAAAATTAATGTTGATAATAAAACTTTGCTTATATGGCCGATTTAAAAGTGTGGCAACGCGTTGGCTGAAATCGAGTCTGGGGAAACAGATTCATGTCTAAAGTCTACGAGTTAAGTACAATTTATATCTCTTATTAATCTGCCCATTATTTTTCATCAATTAATTTCCCAGCAATTATTTCAAAGGCCATTCTTTCACGATAACTTTTGATTTCTTTGGTTTGAAAATTAAATTTGAGAGATCTTCTGGAAATAATTTCTGCCACAATGAGTGCATGACAACCACAATCGACACCATTTGTTTGTAGTGGTGTATTAATGGCAGAGTCTAATTTCCATTCTGGTCGATTATTTCATTTTTTCGATGAAATCAAATTTATACATACACTCGAAATTTAAGTCTAGAATATATGTAAAATTACCCTTAAGGGGGTAGGTGTCGCTTTTTGGAACCTTTCAATACCGCCTCAGAACAAATCTAGGGCAGTTGTAAAAATTCTGAGAAAACTTGTTTGTACATCTAGCCTTCGTCTAACGATTACAAATCTCAAAGTTAACTATACGCGTAAATTCTAACTATACGCGTTACTTTCTAACTATACGCGTACTTCTGGGAAAATGTGCTCTGAATTGGTCAATAATTAACAATAATCTGGAGTTAAAAATTGCGTTAAATATGGTCAAAGAAAGAATTTTCGTGATTTAAGGGTAATTTTACATATATTGCTAGACTAAAAATTTAAGTGGTATGTATAAATTTGATTTCATCGAAAAAATGAAATAATCGACCAGAATCGAAATTAGATTCTGCCATTAATACACCACTACAAACAAATGGTGTGGATTGTGGTTGTCATGCACTCATTGTGGCAGAAATTATTTCCAGAAATCTCTCAAAATTTAATTTTCAAACCAAAGAAATCAAAAGTTATTGTGGTGAAAGAATGGCCTTTGAAATAATTGCTGGAAAATTACTTGATGAAAAATTATGTGCAGATTATTAAGAGATATAAATTTTCTTAATAATCAAAATAAAAAGTCGGAACTACAAATTTGCTATGATCGCTTTTGATTGATAAAAAAATTGGATATTTCTATTTTCTGGCTAAAAAACGCCTATCTTTTGCCTAGAAACGTTTGGAAAAAAGCCTATCTTTTCCTATAACTATACGCCGCCACGCCAGGAACGAATAATTTATTTTTCAAAAGCGTAGGTTTTTTGCGGTGGCTTACGTAGGTTTTAATCTCGGGTTCCAACTATACGCGTATAACTATACGCCGCACCCCGCTGTATACTTTCTCGCCAAGAATTTTTTCCCTATCTTTGCTATAAAAATTGCGTAGCGTGAAAATCTCTTTTATAAACGAATTAAAATGTTTACAATTGAAGTATGGGTGTGTGATATCAGTGATTCATATCACACACATTGTCAGAAAAACACTTTCATTATTCTATTGCTGTCAATGCAAAAATAAAATTTCGAAACATTTAGACATAGTCTAGAATTTATATAGAAAATATTAAAATTTTCCGCCTACACATTCTTTATAGTTAAAGATAGGCTTTTTTGAAAATGCCCGGCGAAAATAGTATACCTCTGTTTCATGTTAATTTTATTCTCTCCAGTAGTTAGTACGGGCCCCGGGAATGCGCTGAATCGGACATCGACTGTACCTCCACAGACAGTCTGGCGCCAAGCTATGATGACTCATCAGGGTGACTTTTCATTGTTAATTTATTAATTCAAAAAAATTACAATTTGAAATGTGGCAAATTTTTTGAAAAATTCTCAAATGTTTTGTCAATTTTTTCGAAAAAAAATTTATTTGTCATTTTTTCGAAAAAAAATTTTTGGTCATTTTTTTCGAATTTTTTTTGTCATGTTTTTTCATAATTTTTTGGTCATTTTTTTTCATCTATTTTTTGTCATTTTTTCAAAAAAATTTTTGGTCATTTTGAAATATTTTTGTTTTACTTTTATCGAACACTTTTTCGCTAGATTTTGCTAAGAATTGAATGAAAATTATGGAATCATTTTTATATTTTTTTTGAGACCTCAAAATTTTGAAATTGTCATTTTAAAAAATAAATATTGTCCTACAATGGTAAAAATATCTTAAAATGATCCCGACTGGTAAAATAGTATCAGTTTTGGCAAAATATTCACGATCCAGAACTCTACATTTGCAAAAAAAAATTTCGGACCACATTTTTTTTTGTTTTTAGACCTCAAAATTTTGATTTGTCATTTTCACAAATAAATGTTGTCCTACAATGGTAAAAATATCTTTAAAATGATCCCGACTGGTAAAAATAGTATCAGTTTGGCAAAATATTCACGATCCGAGCACTCTACATTTGCAAAAAAAATTTCAGACCACATTTTTTTTTGAGACCTCAAAATTTTGAATTTGTCATTTCACAAATAAATATTGGTCCTACAATGGTAAAATATCTTTATAATGATCCCGACTGGTAAAAATAGTATCAGTTTTGGCAAAATATTCCACGATCCCGAGCACTCTACATTGCAAAAAAAAATTTTCGGACCACATTTTTTTTGATTTTTAGACCTCAAAATTTGATTTGTCATTTTCACAAATAAATGTTGGTCCTACAATGGTAAAAATATCTTTAAAATGATCCCGACTGGTAAAAATAGTATCAGTTTTGGCAAAAATATTCACGATCCGAGCACTCTACATTTGCAAAAAAAAATTTCGGACAACATTTTTTTTTGATTTTTTAGACCTCAAAATTTTAATTTGTCATTTTCACAAATAAATATTGGTCCTACAAATGGTAAAAATATCTTGAAAATGATCCCGACTGTAAATAGTATCAGTTTTGGCAAAAATATTCACGATCCGAGCACCTTCTACATTTGCAAAAAAAATTTCAGACCATATTTTTTTTGATTTTAGACCTCAAAATTTTGATTTGTCATTTTCACAAATAATATGTTGGTCCTACAATGGTAAAAATATCTTTAAAATGATCCGACTGGTAAAAATAGTATCAGTTTTGGCAAAATATTCACGATCCGAAGCACTCTACATTTTGCAAAAAAAAATTTCGGACAACATTTTTTTGATTTTTAGACCTCAAAATTTTGATTTGTCATTTTCACAATAAATATTGGTCCTACACATGGTAAAAATATCTTGAAAATGATCCCGACTGGTAAAAATAAGTACCAGTTTTGGCAAAATTTCACGATCCGAGCACTCTACATTTGCAAAAAAAAATTTCAGACCACTTTTTTTTGATTTTTTAGTCCTCAAAATTTTGATTTGTCATTTTCACAAATAAATATTGGTCCTACAATGGTGAAAATATCTTGAAAAATGATCCCGACTGGTAAAACTAGTATCAGTTTTGGCAAAATATTCACGATCGGCACCTCTACATTTGCAAAAAAAAACTTTCGAACCCATATTTTTCTGATTTTCAGACAACAAAATTTTAAGTTGTCATTTCACAAATGAATTTGGTCCTTAGATAGTAAGAATATCTTTTAAAATTATCCCTATTCACAGACATCGAAATCAGAGTCAAAGGCTTCAAAGACTCGGAATGTCTTAATTAAGTTCCAGATGTGCGCATTTTATTTGATAAATTTATAGCGCCGATGATTAAAACTTTGCGTTTGATAAGTTTTCAAAAGGCTGGCAAGCTGCCGCCTAAGGTAAATGGGAATGTTTGAGAAGCAAACCATCTGGTTATTTAAACCACTAAACGCCAGAGTGCTAATTATGATTATATATAAACCGCTTCCGTTTTCTAAGAAACATAAACAATTAACAATATGTCTTTTGTTAAAGTAACCACATTGCCTTAAAAAACCTTAATCATAAGAGGTGAATTTTCTGGATGGCAAAAACTACCAAATATTGGAAGTTATCTGCTTCTGGAATCGTAAATGCCGGATTATTTGTAAGAAAACTCCTCGAGTAAATTGGTGAGATCGATCCCGTCTCAATTCAAACCACGAGTTATGTACAGTGTGGAATTTGTGGCGCAACAGATGGTCGAATTCTAATTCGGCTCACTATCGAGTTGTGAGAACTGGAACCTGGTCTTTACAATTGGATCGATCATCAGATCGTGATCTACACAAAATGTTGACGGGTTCTCACCCGTTAAGAAAAGAACAAAAGGTTTGGCATTGATCGAGACTATTTTTGATCTATCTGACGTCATGCTTAAAACGTGCTGCACCTTCCCCATCAAGAAGAATATTATTAGAAATCTGGATAGTATCTCCGCCGGTATATCGATGGACCTCAACCAATTTCTGTGAAAGATTTCAGATATCTGAAGAAAAAATCAACGACGAAATATGAATTTATTACGAAAAATTGAAAAGTGCAACTTGCACTCACAGAAAAAACTGAAGCACCATGTTTTAAAAAGAATGGAGGATTGGGAGGTTATTCTGATGTGATTTGTCATTTCCAATATTATTTATTAAGGTGGACATATTTCCCGATCATCTGGATACCGAAATTCAATGGAACTCATCGGAATTGAAAGGACCTTGCAACTCACGACGGTGATCGAATCACTTTTATATTATCTTATAACACTCAGCCAAAATTTGGTCATGCTTTAATTGCCCTGGGAAAATCGGTTCAAGTGAGGTTTATATTATGGATACAGCTGCTCCAAAGAAAGATGAAATAACCTCTACTCTGACGCCGAGTTCAAAACGAAAATTGAAAGGGCGCTCGGAGTCTTAAGAATACCCAAGTTTATTACGGAACGGATGGACTTGGAACAGGAGCTGTTCATCAACAAGGAAGCACCTGCGCTGCTACCTGTCTGACAATTGCCTTAATGATCGGAGCGGGTGCGACAAAAAATCCCAAGATAACGAAAGATTTGTTCGACAAATGGGCTGCAAAATTCGAGAATTGTCGGACAGAAAAGAAATTCCTACGATTCCAAGAATTGTCAACGATGACTTTAATACTTTTTATCTGCTTTCCTTCAACTGTAAAATATTGAAATTCAACTGTTCAAAAAATACACGCCAAAATTCTAGATTTTGTATATATTTCATAGCTAAAGATTAAATTTTTATAATTAAAAATTGCTAATTGTGGAATGCTGAGGTTCATTTTGGTAAAATAAATGTTTGTGCTACTTTAGCCAAAATCATAATGACACAACATTTTTTTCTAATTTTTCTGTTAAAAAATTGATCATAAAGTTCAAAAAATTGTTGGTTAATTTTTCGCGCGAGTTGTGCGCCATACTGATGGAGGTGACGCAAAAGACTGCGCTTGCAGTTAAAGTTTATCTAGGCGTTACCAGCTGGTTCTCGAGCGTTAAAATGATACTAAAACTTTTCGTAAAGTTTTGCACTAATTTTCAAAAAAATAACTTAATCTTCAAAATTTTGAATTTTTCAGGTTGACTAATTTCTCGGCGCGAGTGGTGCAGCCAAACTGATTGGAGGTGGTCGAAAAACAGGCGCTTGCATAAATAATTTATCTAGGCGTGACCACCGTATC
>SCLH01001624.1:65166-78057 GCA_004367855.1 Oikopleura vanhoeffeni | reverse complement strand
GCCACGCTTGTCTCAGTGACAACACCGTGAAACTGTTATGGCATAACTTATTGCCCAAATAGGAGACTGAACTAAAACTTCTGATAAACATTATTTGCTATCGGGGGTATATTTTTGGGGCCATTTAGTGGTGAGAGTGATTTTCAAAAACCTATTTCAGCACTAATTCGTTTTTGAGCATAATCAGCCTCTTTTTAGTTTTCCTCTGGCAAGGATCGTACCACAATAAAATTTCCTATTTTCTGAAAAAATTTATTGGAAAAACAAAATGTTCGAAAATTTAAGAAATTTGTCATTTTGAACAAAAAAATGCGTAGGCGGAAAACTTTATAAGCTGAAAATATTTTGGTCAATCCTTATGAGTACTTATTTTATTTTTTCATTTTGCAGAATTCACAAAGCTTCAACTTGAAGAGTCAGTGCGCATAGTGAGAACCATGCGGAGACTGCGGAAAAATTGCAAATGCCGATTTAATATTTGACCCTCATTTTCCCTGGCCAAATTGCTTTGTAGTTTTCTGTCAATTTTTTTTTTCCGTTTGGTCTCATATTTAAATTTAAAAATAAGTAATTTGGACCGCTGCGCCACTTGTAAAACAAACTCTTCTTTTTTTAGAAACAGAAATAACTTTTTAATTCCAAGAATATTATAGTAATATCAAGACACCTAATTATCTTTGTTACAAGATGCGCAAATACTGCGTACCCATTTTTGCTTTAAAATTTTTTATATCAATGTCTGTGAGATCAAGTGTTTGAACTGAATTTTTTTTCGAAACGTTTCTGTTGCAAAAAGACTGATCCCCACAGGTAGTTAAGGTCGAAAATTTTAAACAGTTAAGGTTGAAACGGCAAAACTTTTTTCTAAAGATTTTGTTAAATTTTGTTAAATGGTAGTCTTGAGAAAAATATAACGTTTCAGTACAAATTTTTTTTAGTTGTCAGCCCTATCTGAAATTTCCCTCGAGACTTTTGATTTTTTTGCGAAAAAATCAAAAAGGTTTAAACTTAACAAGGCAAAATGATGCGAAAGCGAAACGTTTGCAAAAATATAATAAATAACAATATTAATTGCAATTTTTTAGTAACATTTAAGCAGTAGCTGATAACTTTTTTAAATTTTTTTATACTGAACGGAATATTTTTTGAGGGCTACAAGTTTAAACATAATTTAAACATCTTTAGCAATCGTTGTTGCATTTCATGATCTCTACGAAAATATAAACATTTATCAAAAAATTATCTCGCTTGATTAGGTCTCGACAATATTTAAGACGTTGCCAGACTAGCAATATTAGTTGAATAAGTGAGACATTATTTGCTCCTAGTTTCTGAGAAATAACTTCCTCATCAAAAGTCTCGTCGATACTATCGACTGATAGGTTACTTTCTGACAGTATTAAGGTTACTGTCAAAATGTCGCGACAGAGCTTTATTTAAATTAAAAAATATGCCACCATTTTAATCCTAGCTCATTGTGAATTTTATGGCTGTTTGGTCTTATTATGAAATTAAGCAAAATATTTCACTGAAGCGGTAATTTCTTAACTCTTGGAAGCTACAAACCTTAATAGACGATTTGAATAGAAATTTGAAAGTCAAAAATGGGTACCGATTTCTATTGGTCCTCTTGTGAGAATTTTGTGATCATTTAAGACTAGGATTTTTTTGTGATAAGCGTTATCGGATGTACCGACTGGTCAAATTAACCGGTAAGTATAGTCTACCGGTACCAGAAGTGATAAAATATTTGAATGTTCAAAAGATGCACAATCATCAGTTCTCTGGATAATGATATTATAACTAGGGGTTCTATTGGACTGCAATGGGCGCTGAGAGATTCTAGAATTTTGAGTTCAAACGATAGAAATATTTTTGCAGAGATAATTCCCCTTTAGCGGCTCTTGCGTCACTGTGACCACCTAATTCAAATACCGTTCCATAAAACGATCATTGGTGCGTTCTTTCGCACCTTTAAATTGTTATTTGAAAAAGACTATGTCGTAAATGACACAAATTTTTCTCCCAAGATTTATGAGCCAATAAAAATTGGTACCTATTTATTTTCAAAAATTCTTATTTCAATCGTTCACTTTATAAAGTTAACTAGGAGAATTCAAAAATATTGATTCTATCATCCAAAAATTTATTTTTAATTTCTTCAAATCGCGTGTCTGGTACGTAATTGAGCAAATAAGGTAACTAAAAACTCTGCGAGAAATTCAGGTATTCAAACGGTTTGACTGATAGCAACCAGAAATAAATCAGTTTTTATAAACGCTCTATATTTTGATGTATGACTTGAAATCTGAAAATATTTAGGAAAGAAAAGTCTTAATATTCCGATATTCTATTAATATATTTGAAAATTTCGGACTTCTCTTTTATAAATGAACAAGAGCAATGATAAGACGTGTGTTAATACAGTATAACGTCACAAGGTTGGTGAGGTCACTCTTCTGATTCGTGCCGCAACTCAATTTTTGGGCAGTTCCGGGATTTTTTTGTTTGCTGTGACTCGAATGTTTGCGAGTTCTGGTGGAAAAAATAATGTCGAGTTCTCAGCCATAAATGATCTCTGGGAAATAACCGGAGAGTGACCCGAGACTCTCAGAGTTCAGCATAAAATTCGTCTCAGACTCTAAAGCTTAGAGCCACCAGTGTATAGAAAAAAATATTTAAGGACGTACAAGACTGATCACGGTTACTGAACAAATGCGGTCAAAAATAAAATTCAACAAGAACAAATGAGATATGCATCTTCCAAGCGAAAAGTGAGAAACTGCGGTTCGCCAAAAACATCTTTTATATTTAATTTTTAACCACATTTTAGGCACAAATGGAAGGTTGAAGTTCAGAATAGACGATATTGAGACCACATCAAAATCGAAAAGTATACTTTCACGATCCTTACCATTGTGATCGATACAAAATGACCAAGCGGCTGACGAGTTAAAATAAGGTAATTTAAGCATCTTACATTCTTCTAGTAAATCGGACACTCTTTATGAAACCTATGCTCTCGTGTACAGAACAAAAAAAAGTCCTTAATAAAAACTGTTTCTTATAACATTATTAATAAGCTAAAAATTTTTTATCATTTCGAAATAAATTTGTTTTTTATTTAAATAATTATTATACATGCCAGCAAGTATGATTCAAATATATCAAAAATTTATGCGTGTAAAAAGTTGACGAATACTTATTATTATTCGTTTTTGCAATCTAAAGGGGTACAATGGCTATAATTAGATTACTATAGGCCATTTATGGAATACAGCATTCTCGATCGTTCGTTTGGGATTAATATGTTTCACTTATAACCATGTTTTAACAGTTAAAGCATAATATTAACAGTTGAAATAATTAACAATTACATAACCAGTTGAATTAACAATTAGAAGTATACAATTGTTAATTCAGTTGGTAATTCAATGAAGTCGGTTTGGAGCCGCTTACGTGGTTTAGACTCGTTCCACTTGTTAATTCTATAATAATATTTTTGATAATAAAGGTTCCTGACTTATCAAGCTGGTGAAACACACGATGATAACATCTAACTTGCATACTAAAAATACAGATTGCTTTGCTGTGACGTCATCAAGATTACTGCCGTCTTTCCCAATTCAACCAAAATAACGCTAATTAAACAATAGATTTAATTTTGGAAAGAAATCTGTGTAAATGGTACTTTCAATCCGTGCATCATTTTTCGAAATATGAATTTAACAATTTAACGTGCCACGTAGGATATTTGTAGTTAAATAGTCTACATTAAAAAATCAGTCACTATCAAAAACGAAGTGAAAAACGAATGTGAAAAATGCATGCGCCAACATTTTATAAAATAAATAGGTTGAAATAAGTGGAAATTTAATTGACGCCCTCCCAAATATTTCAGATAGTAAACCAATTTGATACGATCTTTCAGCAATAGGGAAACTCGATTGAATTACCAAGAGTTATAAAAAACCAAATTTTTATCACAACTGAATAATCTATGTACATATTTACACCAAATAATCGTTGTAATTATATTTATTTCTACGATTATTTCAGTGAAGTTAAAACAAGTTTTTTTATCTCTACAATTATTAGTAATTGAAAAACAGAACTCAATATCACAGTGACACATGAAAAACCGCAAAAAACCTCAAAAAATAGAGAGAGGAGCTTAGGGTTCCCTAAAGGGAAACTTCAGTTTTTAACAAAACGTAAGAAAAATGAGGAAAAAATGAAGAAATGCAGTGTTTTAAAGACCAACTCATCTATCTTTCTCCTCCATTTGTGTCTTCTTAACTCCTGAGGGAAGTGAATCTCTGTCTTCTTTTGGTTTAATTCCGATCGAATCTCCCTCAAAAATAAGGCATTTCCAAGATTGGTTTTCAGCGACGCCGCGACAACATGCCAATTTGTCAAGCGATAAATAAATCGAACCAAAAAAAATTCACAAAAAATATATTTTTTATAAAATAAAATCATTATTCGAGCATATCCAATCATGCCATATTCTTCAAATTTCTAATTCTCTCTCTGCCTGGATTCTGGCCATCCAAAATAAATTTTGTTCGCTTTTTATACGGAAAGATTTTTTAAAAAATCGGCCTGCTCGACGAGAGACAAACCGAATTAATACGTGAGATTACAACTAAAATTTGTCAGGAAGCGTTTTTTATTTTCGGATGGCGAGTTTTTCTGAAACGGAACAATAACTGACGATTTTGGGCCTTATTTTTAGAAAATGTTAAGCTAAAATCTCCTTCCGAGTGTTAATTTCAAAATAAGACCAAAATTTTTTAAATACAACTGTTACATTTCTAATATTCGCAAAAAAGAAAACTTGTTGCATTTCCATTCAACTTTGAATATGATTATTTGAAAAAAAAAAAAAAATTTATGAAAAAAAAATGTGGCCGATGTTCGAAAAGCCAAAAAACACTGAAGATTAATTTGCGCTAACGTCAAGCCATATTTTTGAAGTTTTCGTGGTCAAATTTAAAACCAAAATTTTTGACTTAATTCCTGAAAAAAATTTGAAATAACTGTAAAAAAAGCGTAAATTTGGATTTTTTATGAAATGGATCGTATTCATTGCTGTGATACCGGGGCATATTGATGCAGTCTTTATTCCCAATAAAAATCAGAAAACGACATACACACCTCCCTTACTTACACTAGACAAACGAATTTAAAACTTATTTTTTAAGGATTGACAAAGTTGAACTTGATGTTGTAGTCAAAAAACGAACTCGACAAAGAAAAAAATAATTCGATAAAATAATCAATCAAGTTACTGGCTGGTTAAAGTAAATTCAGCTTAATTTTACTTAAAATAATTTATATAACTTTTACACCGAACTCCATCTCAAAAACGTTTACTAGCACTATCGCGCTTTCGCCCAACCCACTAATGTTTGCTAGTGATTGTCTGGAGTGATTGACACACCGATCAAATTTAGCGTCCAATTCAAGCACTCTGTGAACGTTTTTGAGATGGAGTTGGTTGGTAAAAAGATATTCCGGGTAGAAACATTAATTCAAATTTCAAGTGCTTTTAATGGAACAGTTCGAAACTACAAAACCAACAAGATTGATGGTGAACCTAACAGTTCAATTGAATTAAGATAAAATAATCGATGATTTAACAGAAAAATTTCAAAAATCTATGAAGAGTATGAAAAATTACGAAGTAAAATTATTTCAAATATCCTGATCTGAATTTAGACTGGCAAAACTAGGATAATTTACTATAAAATTGCTACCCCCAACTTACTCATTGAAGCGAGCTGGCGAAAATTTTCAAATGATTTAGATACAAAATCAAGTATCGTGATAAAACTCGACTTAATGAGAGTACGCTTGAATAATAGAGTATGATCTACATTTACTTTTATCAAAAAAATTACGTAACCATCAGGGATTTTGTCCGAAATAGTTTCATCCAATAAAACAAAATTCAAAAATATTTTAGAATTAGCAATGAAAAAGTGGAGCACAAATAATATGAAAATTGAATACCAGAATGAACAAAACATAAAATATATAAAATGAACATAAGCTGCGAAAATTCAAGTTCACGTCCAAATATATTCTATTTATCTGTATAAATGTACTATCTGTAATTTGATATATTATTTCATACCATGTATCACAATGACAGATATTTCCTATTTTTGAACATCAACTAAGAACGGAGGAGAAAAAAATCTTACATCTCAATACTATGGTTCATACAGTATGAATCATACTTAGGTTTTCAACAACGTTCAAAAAAAACAAAAACTTGAACTTAAAATTATAAGCAAAAAAAAAAAAAACATTTTACATTTTACCAGTCATAATGTCAGTTTGATTTAAATCGGTGTTGCATGTCTGCGCCAAGCGATCATCTGTGCATCTGAAAGCTGGTTACTTCGACATCATTAATAAAAAAATGGAGTCCAAATTAGCGAACCTTCGATTTATTTTTTTTTAATATTTGAAATTGAAACGTCCGGAAATATTTATACAATCCCGATTATTAATCGGAATC
This sequence comes from Oikopleura vanhoeffeni, assembly GCA_004367855.1. Taxonomy (NCBI): domain Eukaryota; kingdom Metazoa; phylum Chordata; class Appendicularia; order Copelata; family Oikopleuridae; genus Oikopleura; species Oikopleura vanhoeffeni. The sequence continues at coordinate 71,525 of SCLH01001624.1, read as the reverse complement.
TCATCGTGAGTGCGAGTTGGTCGTAACCAATCGGATTATATTTCCATTTCGAAACACGTATTGCGTATATTTTATTTCTAAGCCGTTTCAAGCTTGGATCGCTATTGTCAAATTACATTCTCGCGTAGGTGTGGTAACATTGTTTATTGGACGTAAGTGAAAGTTTGGTCTCCTTCGCGGGCATTCTACATATTGGGGACTGTAAAAGCAATTGAAATATTGAATGGTGTTTCAAATATAGCTCAAGCAGCTGCCTGATGCTGGTTATATATAGGTCACGGAATAGTTTTGCAACTGCAGTTTTTAGGCCGAAGGGGCGTAGTGTCTGTGAAAGTTTTTCTGGAAGTGAGAGTTCTATACTAAGTCGACGAAAAAAAATCGTATTGGTGAGGTTCGCGACTTTCATAAGATGTGTTTCGTGCTAGCGCCATCTCTAGATTTAAGCATTTGAGAAAATCACTCTCGCTGTCTAACCAGCCAGTTATTTCTCTCAAAAAACAAACTGACTTGATTCTAATTGATATATTTACCTAATAATAGACTACTTTTATTTTCTTCTTTTGCTTAGTAGAAAAATCGTAATTTGTCTTTATTTTTCCTAAAAGACATTTTAATGGATATGAGAGAGCTTAAAATTATCACCTAAATTGAAAATAGTCATTTCACCCTAATTCATGTCATTTTGGATATCACCGTCCTTGTCGAATCGAGGAGCACGTTTTATTCCAAATGTAGATAATAAAAAAACGAGAATCCAAATTTGAATATTTTCGAATAATTTCTTTAGTTTGGAATTATTTTGATGACAGAATAATTACGAAGCCAAAGTTAAACAAAAGCAAAAGATAAAAATTTAGTTAAAACCACGCTCGAAAATTCGCCGGATTCGCATCGGGAGAAATTCCGCAAATGCTTGATTCATAAATGAATAGAATTACATCATCTTCAGAACTTTTTCACGCTTTAATTTGAAATTGTTTCAAATTTGAAAGACAAGGATTTTTCCTTTTATTACTGCTTTATTAGATTTATATCGTGGCTTTTATAAGTTTTTTAAATAAATTGTCAGACCTTAATAAGCATTTAATATCTAGCGCTGTGCAGCACATTTTAATGAGCAATGTTATCTGTAATCACTCTTGATCAAAAACTCAATGAGATCTCAGCTGAAAAAATTCAAAATAATTTAAAGCATCGGAAATTAAGGTATTTTTGATAATGCGAAGAAATATAATTCAACAACTTTTCGGGCAAACAGAAAATAAAATGTGTAATAACACTTTTGTACCCTAATTTTATTTCCACGCCAAAAACATTAAAAACTTTTCAAATAAGAAAGAAAATCACTTAAAGGTTCAAACCTCACGAAAAAAATAATTATTTTTTTTTTAAGATATCGCTTAAAAATTTCTGAGCATTATAATTATGTTATATTTTTTGTTAGATCCCAAAAGAAAAAAATAACGAAGATATGCTCCCGAAATTTATAGGAATGTAACCTCCAAAAATTATTTTTACTGATGAGAAATTTTTATAAAATGACTTAGTGCGACAAAATTTATATTTAGGTTTATCTACTGTAATTTAATTTTTTTCAAAAACTAAACCGAGATTTATTAGTTTAGTTTCATAAGCTTAATTTCTGTCCTTAAATAACTTGATTGAATGTACAAACCAGAAAATGCTACCTAAAGTTTCAATTTGGCGCCCTGGTGGGAAAACCACTTTATGAAAAGTCGCGAACACCATGCACCAACGTTTTTTTTCTGTCGACTTATATAGAAACTGTAACTTCAAGAAAACATTTTCACAGACACTACCCCTTAAGGGGTGGTTTTCCCCTTGAAAACAATTGGTCCTGCAATTTACACTACATAATCGCGGAAAAATGCACACATTAACGTTGATTCCTAACCAAGCGTTTTTCTATTAATCACTTATTTAAGGGTGGTCAACGCAAATTGCCAAAACCTAAGTTTTGTGAGATGTTTTCACGCAAATATGAGAGAACAGAAAAATTATTTCACAGAAATACATATTTTGAGTCACCTGGCGTCGAATCAGGTTCGAGTTGATCACATTTAATCTAGTCGCCGGAAATGACGTTTAAAATCTTTTTTTGAAAAATTAAAGTCTATCTTCCTCCCTTTGTTCTGACTGTGTTATGTACTGATAATTTCCTTGATCTGTTGCTCAAAAAATTTGCATTGATTGCTATATCCATAATTATATCTTGTTGTTATACACTTTTTCCAGGATCCCCAACCTTCCGTCGGCCTTTAAAACTGCTATTTGACTTCGGCTCGAAACTTCGAGCACACAAAACAAGGTCAGCCAGAGCTCCCTGTTAGCTAGCCCTTACTTAGCAGATAATCAACGCGGCATCGTTTTCGAAGATTTAATTTTAAGGTATCTGCTACTTTGGCATATCCTGATTTTTTGCAACATGTGTTTTAGAACAGCATTATCTTTTTATTTATTTAGCTTCATTTTTTTATTTCTGGTAAATGGGGTTTCGAGAGGCAGAAAATTTATATAAATTGTGCTAAATATTACAATATCATAAAAAAGGAAAGCTCGAAATTTCCTCATACTATATTTCGGAAGACTGGGATAATAGTTCGAAAGGCGACCAAGGGATAAGAAGGGTGAGTGTTTTTATGCTTGGTCTTACTTTTGTTCGCTCGATCAGATGGAATTTTGTTGCAAGATTAATAGGGATGTGCCCCCACCTGTTTGAAATGTTATATTCCCACCTGCTTTATTGTTTAATCGTGTTTCATCGGGCCTTATATACCAGGCGTGATACAGAACCGAGGTTTTGGCGCAAAAGTCGTTAGCGACGCGCTTATTTCATTCACAGAAAAAAATGTTGAAATTCAATTTGATCCACACAGTTATCAAGGAGAAATACAAAATTGTAAGTATTATATTTTTTTTTAATGTTGTATTTAGTGAATAAATTTCATGGAAATAAGCTGTATTTATGCCTTAAATTTAAAAGCGCAGATATCTCACTGTATTTACTCAGATCTCACATGTTTTTTTACACCAGATTTACCCGAAAAATTTCATGCATAAGTTTGATTTTTACATTATTTTATTTATTTCATGATTGGATTTCGAAATTTTAATTCAAGGTTGATTTCTAGCATTTAAAAAGAATTATATTTTTCAGGTCTTACTAAAACTAGATTATCTGCGCGCTTTCATTAAATAATAATAAAATTACAACTAACATTTGTTAGTTCGATATTTTCACAGTTTTTCTTAATAACTGGTGTGGATTAAATTTTTAATTTCATTTTTTTTTCTGTCAACTAAAGTTAAAAAAATCGCCTAATGCCGAAGAAAAAAAACAATTCAAAGACAACCAACAATTAGAAGAAATTATGTAACGAATTATTTGAAAGCGTTTCCACTTATCTTCTAACTAGGTAATATGTTTAGACTACCAGGCAAATTATCGAATCGCTTAAATCAACTAGTAGATTAATCGCTATTTATCACCTGAATCTAGGATATATTTATTCTGATGCGCATATATATCGATCTGATGCCAGAGAGTACTTAAATATTCTATCCATATTCTTTTGAACAGGCAAATAAGAATATTTAAGTTAACTCGGCATCATTGGATATGCATATTTCATCTAATAATTGTGCCCCTTGGCATTTGATGTCATTTTTTTTGACGATCGCCAGTCCATGTCGTTCACAAGTTTTATTGACTTCTGACGTATTCACTAACTACTAGTTACTCTAAATAACTACCCTTGAAAAGCTTCATTTTTCTCAAATTAGCTTACAGTAGGTACCGACTTGAATTCACGGACACGGCGTGTTCAAAACTTGTTCCGATTTTGCAAAAAATTTGCGTGATTCAAATTTGGGGAGGGCGATTACTACTGACACTTTTAAATTTTCGATTCGTGATTGGGTTGACCTTAAAATAATGATTAAAAGAACTGATTTAGTACTAAATGTACCGGGCATGAGCCAACAGTCCTAGAAAAGATCTGTAAAAGAAATTCAACAAAACCATGATATTTTTCATAATGAAATGGATATTTGATTATATTGTCCAAAAGTTGGAAAGATTTTGATTATGAGATTTTAATTATAAAGCTTCTTTTAAGCAAGCACCATAATACAGTCTCAAAATAAATGTATGAAAAAGCCTACTAAAGTTATAATGACAAAAAAATTGCATTAGCTCTAAAACCTGCAGTCTCGCCCTCGATGAGTACTAGAAACAGCACGAAACATAGTGTATCAGATATTTCGTTTAGGAAATTGAACATTAATCTTGCTTTCACACATTAAATCGAGCCTCTGATTGACACGACACATCAGGAACGACCTTTCAAAGTGGAGCTATTTTCACTCAAAAGCTCTCTCTCCCTGAAGTTTTAATTGATAGAGATACTTTTATAGTTTTTATTGACCACAGAGAACGTGAGCAGAACCAAAAGTTGAGTTTAACTCAAAAAAATTTCATCGGCGCTTAAATGAGCAAAAACTGTTTTTTGCCTTATTTTGAGTGGCCTCGGGAATACTACTCTCCCTGGATTTGACGGAGAAACCTAAGCGGTATGATCGATCTTAAGACTCGCGCCAAAACCCCAAGTTGAACAATTGGGCATTTTTGTATTTGTCTTTAGAAACGCGATTCAAATCCAGAAGTTTCAGAAATTTCCAAATTTGGAAAAAATCACACTGATAGTTCAATCGCAAATAAATTACTTTTTTATGACAATAGAATAAAAAGATATCTGTCAACTTATTTTTGGAGCCCCGCAAAAAACCTACGCATCGTCGAAAAATAAATTTATTCGGTCCTGCGTGCGGCGTATAGTGTAGGCAAAAATAGGTTTTTTGTTTCAACATCGTCTAGTTAAAATATAGGCTTTTTATATAGGCGTTTTTTATATAGAACGTTTTCTTTCTTCATATATTTCAAATTGAACGATGAACGGTTACACAAAGTAACGAAACCATTTTCACAAACAAAATAAACATGAATATTTTATATCTAAAAAGTCCCGTGGCTCCAATTAAGATCATTTCCATGATATCGCGATCAATAAAAAAATCTAAGGATGTGGAAGAATTTTTCATGCGCAAATGTATAAAAAGAAGCCAAAACAGTGTCAACGGCATATTTTTGATTATTTCTGTTTTTCAGCACTTTTCACAAAAATGTGACACGATGGCGGGAATCAAGTTTTTATGAGCAATGAATTAGCTAGTTTTTACTGTCAACGTGCAGTATAAATGTATACACATAAAATTAAACGATAGCGGTCTCACTTTTTTTTAACTAACTATAGTATACTAAAGTGCTGAGCTTTTATGGGTTTTAGTATGTAGTTCAAGATATTTAAAAAAACTTTCTCATGGTCAATCGGAAATAGTAGTTAATTATATTACTAATTATTCCAATAAAACAAGCGATAGGGTGTCCGAAGGCAGGAAAAAATCGCAATGACCAATTTTGAGGAAAATGAAAAACGAAAATTAAAATTTTTTTTCGATTTTTTCAAATGATTTGGAATTTTGTACTCTCAGACTAATTCTGGTTAATTCAAATTTAACCCAATCAGAATCGGCTATTTTGATTAAGTTTAAAGTTTTTTTTGTTCGTTTATTAATAAGTTTTGCCTTTTGTCTTCATTGAAACCAAAAAATAAAATAAAAATGACCAAAATTTCATAATTATTGCAAACAATTGACTATTATCTAGCAAATACTACATTTGGTAGTACATTTAGTAAATTACTTTGGTTTGGACAAAAATAAAAGTAAAAAAAAAATCTGAACTTTTAAGGTCATTTCGAGAAAATTTGTAATGACCTCGGACACCCTACTAAAGAAGATCTGCTAATCATTTTTTGGCAAAAAAAATCCTACTCCGAGAAAATCGTGCGACAGGAAATCAGCCAGGATATATTCCGGATCAAATTCTGTCTAATTAGAGTTTTAAAATTTGAAGATAAAACGGGAAATAGTGAATTATTAACAACTCTTAATAAATAATTCATTTATCCGAAAAGTTTTTATTGTTCGAGGAAACTTTAAAATGTTAAAAACTTGTCAATTTTGAACTTTTGTGAAGTTAGGACCATAATAGTTTGTCACAGGTAATTCATCATGATTAACAAAATTATTTCATAATAAAAACCAGAAACGGAAAAGCTAATATGTACCGGACTTGAAAACTTCCGAAAATCATTTCCCGAGATTAAGTGGTTCAAACTCTGAACTACACCGTAGTTCCCAATAAATCGAAAAACAAGTACTACTATCGAAATAAAGGTGAGTGTTAAAACACGACATTTAAACCGAGTTTTAACGTC
>SCLH01001624.1:49680-61193 GCA_004367855.1 Oikopleura vanhoeffeni | reverse complement strand
TTTGAAAGAAAATTCTTAAATATGACTTCTTTGATTCTGGTATTAAAGAGATAGACAGAGTCTATAGAGTGTAACTTTAAGTACAGTAAAGATGATGCGTCTTTAGACGAGAGAGAGTATAAAAAACATAAACAAATAATAGTCTGAGCTAGCTAATTCTATCGTCCCTCTCGAGCTTATTTCTTATCTATATTTATTTAAGATAGACTTGTGTAAAGGTATATTTGGTTGTTGTCATTTTTAATTCTTTAAAGGCGGCCGTACTAGTTGCTTCTTGCAACAAGATAACATCGGCGGGATCAGCCTCGTATAAAGTCGATCATCCATTATTTATAAGAAAACTAGGTACTGAGTATACTAATACATATATATACGTCCCTGATTTTTATTCACTCTTCAAGAATACTATTAGTTTTTGTAACCTGTACATTCGTGAGACTGACTGCACCGAATAAAAATATTTCGAAAACAAAACCTGAAGTGCCCACGTAATACGGCTAGCATGGCACCCATTTTGCAATATAGGCCTACTGGGGTAGGTTGCTTATTAAATCGTAAATCCGTAGTTTTTTTGGGTGGGCGATAGTTGGCGAAACTTGCGATATGCGGGCCTGCCTTTATTTAGAAAAAAAGTTCGGAAATCACATAAGTTGTGAATGTGTTTTAAATGTAACTGAACTCTCTTTCGCTTTGTTTTACTTCTTTATCTCGACCTTGTTGGCGGCAATATGACTTGAGGCATTTACGCCTATCTAGTGAGATGACCAATTTCGCCTAGTGTCCCCCAGATGATGAAGGTGTCTTTGAACGGATAGTCGATAAAATACTTTCCCCAGAATATTATCCAACTTCTTTTTCTTTACGTGATAAGTCCTTTATCAAAAACTTGAGTTGGTAACTACGAAAAATATTCGTTATGCTGGATATTACAAATTTTAATTCATGTTTTTAATACCTGAAGAACAATCAATAGATAACTGCGTTCCACACGTAGTGCACCGATGTTGTTTATTCTAGGCTAGATTGAGTGTATTTATTATTGATTTTGACCAATTAACTCGAAGGTTATCTTGCAAAACTTAAAAAACTTGTGGCAGAAACATATTACTCTTCATTAGACCAGCTAACCTGCGCGCTCGCAGTAGAAAGTATCTCTTGATTAGCTAGCGCAACTTCTTTTTCAACTTAATATAGCTACAGTGAGATGTATCGAATTTTTAATTAATATCCTCCAACATATCAGACCTGCTTTGACAACTGGATGGGTATCTAATACTTTCGTCTACACCGACATTCTTGCAAATATAGAAAAATTCAGGGGTCGACTTCAACAATACTGACTGGGAGTAACGCCTGGAGTGGAAGGAGCCGGCGATAAAAATGATTAATTGACTGAATCCATTTTTTCAAAAATTATTCGGGTAATTCTCGAGTATGAGTGTTGAGATGTTGACCTTTAATACACTTGTATTCAAAAGAATAGAAATAATCTGATAGTTCGTGTTTTACAGAAATATTTAAGATAGTTTTGGAATTGTTGTACCTATAGAGCCAGAGTGAGCGCCTAAACAGTCCTAGAATAAGTGAACCTACTAAAATATGACATTACAACAATTATAATCCATGTCTCAGAATCATTATACATATATGGACAATATTTAATGGAAATCTCAGAATATGATTATTCTTTTCAACAGTGTTCATTAAAGAGAACATTCGTATTCAATAATAAAAGCTCTAGTATTAGTTTTCATAGCTAGCTCATCTATAATAAATACATTCTCAAGGTGACTAAAAAATAACAAAATGAATATAAAAGATAACACTTAGCCACTCAAAAATATTACTCCCAAATGAGGAAACAAGAGCAAAATGCTATTCAGCATCTTAACGGACTAGAAGGCTATCCATTTATAGACAACATCCCAGCCTAGCTCTTGATATTGATACAAGAGAGTTTAAATTTAGGATATCTCAGTTACCGTCGGGTTCACTCAAAGCATAATACTATATTTTCTTCATCAGTTATGTATATTTTTTTATATTTAATACGATCGTCTATCATCCTGTCTCAGACGAGCTGGACGGAGCTATATTAAAATATTATAACCTATCCGATCTAAAATCACAATACAATTTCGGATATGAATTTCTAGGCACTTTATTTTTTTTGATAGAAGCGTTCAAATATTGATCGGTGGTACGACGATATAAATATAATTGTTAAAACACGTGAAAATCTCATTAGCGCCTATCGAGTTCCATACCCCCAAGCACTGACGTAATTAATAAACCATAAAAATCAGCTTTTATAATGCGAGAACAAACAGATTCAATAGTTTTGTTGTGAAGACCGACTAAATGTCATATTTTTGTTCAATATGACACTATTTTAGCTAAGGTTTTCTGACTGGCTAATATACAATATGGTGTATTTGGTGATGTAAACTGATGAATCCTCTATTACCGTGGTGTTGCTTTTTTGACAACCTATCGATTTGCGTGCTTATAATTTCTTTTAATATTTTGTTCTCTCATTTAGCAATCTTGAATGTATAAATCAAATATTATCTATTTTCTATATTGAAAAGATAAATATCATTTTTCTCGTATGTGTAATTTCTCAAAATCTACTGAATTTATATCATAATTCGTTGTGGTATCTGACTTATAATTTGGCCCCTCTATTTGTTAGTATGCAGGAAATTTGGGTGTTCACGAAAATTTTTTACTGTTATCCAATAAACAAGAATCTCTCTTAATTACACATTATTATCTTTTAAGAGGGTCACAATTGCCTAAAATCATGCGAATCCTGTAAAATTATCAATAGGAGTGTTCAGTAGTAATCGGACTCTCCCCCAATTCCTCAAACTTTAACCAGTCACGTGGTATTTTTTTTTGCAAAAATACGGCACACTCATGTTTTTCGCGTCCTTACTATGGCGAACGATTCTCTCCATTGATGAGGGTATGTCGTCACTCTACTCCAAATTGTCAAAGTTAGAGATGGTGGACTACTCTACCTTGTAGCCTACTTTACATATGAGAAAAGCAAAATCGCAGCTTCGTGACTGAGAGTGGGAGATAGCTTTATATATCTCTCAGAGACCAAGTTTAGAGCTAGACAGTCGTGTTAGTGTTGCAAGATAAAATCACCGCAAGTCTACGCGTGCTGCGGAAATTGGCTTCAAATAATATTTGGGTCCCAATTTTATCATTCAAGGACTTGGACGCCATAATTGATCTAAGAGAAGTCAAATTTAAAAACTACCAGAAGATGGTACATACATTGCCATGCACATTGTGTGAATAGAGATTTCATGTTTGTCTTGGTTTTGAAAAACATGTTTTGAAGAAAATTTTTGTAAAGTTCATATCGAAAATTTTCGATTTTATTAACAGATTTCCTTTTGGTATATCCCGTGTAAGAAAATATACGTTACAAAATAATTGTCGAGTTGATTGCAAGTTCTAGATTCAGCAACACAACTTTGACAGGCGGTTAGAAGTAATGCCTCAGTCTATCGAAGTCGAGATAAAAGAAGTAAAAACAAAGGAAAAGTTCCTATCTCCTCACATCATGTGAATTAAGCAGCATATAAACAACGAACTATAATCTGATTGATTTTCAACTCAGAGAATTCTCTGTTGTCTTCTTAATACAAGCAATGGGCGTCGCACAGGCCTCTATCTCCCTCTCTGTCTTTGGAGATGAATTGGGCCCATATAATGCCACAAAAGATTACGACACAATTACGACCTAAATTCTTAAGCCTAATACTTAGCCTTAGAACCCTAGTGCACTCTTTGTAATGCTCCTAGCTATTATTATTTGCTATCCCCACTATGATGCCACTATATGCCTGCATATTTTGCCCTTCTACTAAACAAGATTAAAAATTACAATGTGTAAGAGGCAACTTTCAACATATGATATTATTATTTCACACATATATATTTTTTATTAACAATAGATGATAAGCGATCATTAATATTAGAATGAGTCATTGGTAGATATGGCTGTGAGTGGTGTAGTTTTTTAGAAAATTAAAACTGATTGTTTATTTCCATTACTCAATTTTTTCTTACAATAAAAATATAATCTCTATTATCAAGGTAGGTTGATGCCTCTAAAAAAAATTAGTAAATACATAGTCGCAGTTAATAAATCATCATATATATTCTCTGACTAGTGAACGCAAAAAAGGCGACGCGCCATTCGTAAAAAAAGTGATCACAACTACTGAATAATCTTATTCGTTAATAATTATGAGAAAAGACATGTCGACGATCAGGCAGCACGCTCTCGATGAAATGGATCCGTACTAACTCAGTTAATTCGTGCTCTGTGTTCGAATTTTCTTAAGTAGTTATGAGTTTTACTAGTTACTCCATTCAACCACAACGTATTCTGATTATACAATACAAGAAGTACAAAAAATTAATTAATTATTTAAAGAAATTATTATTAACTATATCGTCTCAAAACTACTCTATGACCGCTCCAAAATTCTTTCATCACGCAACTCAAGCAGTAAAGATTTGTGTATAATTATCGATAGAGATTATGTAGAATATTATTAAATATCAACGAGACCACTCTAAACCGATCGCCAGAGGTTCTCACAATAGTTTACGGCATTACATGTATTTGAGATCCCCTGTCGATTTCGAAGAAAGGAAAAAATAAGCAGATGAATTTTGTTGCAAATTGGAGAATTCTAATTGATTGGGTCCGTGAATAAAGACGCGCCGATCAACGGACAGTCTCTTCCTTGATACGGAGCGGTGATCTCATTATTATGGAGGAGTTATGACTCGCAGAATCCTCACTTAATTGCTTACTAGTGCAATATATTGAAAAATTATTGTGAACTGAATAAGTGTCTGCTCAATGGTTCCTTTTCTAGGACGCCAACTGAAGACGCGTGATTGTCTGCATAAATGGTAGTAGGTCTACGAATTTCACAGATTGACTATACACAGCTCTACAGGCACGTGTCAAATTGATATCGAAAAATTTAGAAATAACAATCGGCTGAAAATGTCCCGTACCTACCCGAAGTATTTGCGCGGAAAATGATACAGACCATGATATCTTACATCAAAAAGAATAATTACGCCAAAAATTATATTTAAAGCTTTTTAGAATTAAAATCACAGGGATTCAATACGTACGTTAAATCTACATCCGAATCTCAACTTTTATCGCACACGTATGAGTACAAGGTCAGTACGATTCTTGAGGATGACGTTATAATGGGCCAATTTTGTAGATGAAGAATGAAAAATTTCAGTCGAATAAAATTATCTTTGTTTTATAAGACAATATGTAATTGCAGATAATGATCAGAAATATTGCTATTGATATAATTAATAATCTCTCGAATAGCGAGCAGCGCCGACATTATGCGCGAGTACTTAATATAGAACTATTGTTTTATCTTCTACATGAATCTTGCTTGTAAAATTAATATGAGTGTTCTTTATGAAATATGGGTCCATAGGTGAGGAGAGTAAGAGCCATGGGAGAAGTGTTTTATTCTTACCGCCTTTCAATTAGAGGCGTTCATATTACCTATGCATATTTTAACAAGGATAGATTGATTTTTTGGAAATTATTTGTTATTCCGTTTTTATCATCTACTGCTGTGAGAATATAATTATTGACCGGCAGTTTGGCGCTCCTGAGACTGTCTAGAGGCCTCACATTATAAATCATCATTTAACGTTTGCCATAATTGCGGAGACGGCCGCGGGATATTTGGTTAGCCAGTTATAAGTTTTTTGTACTGAAGGGAATTGAATTATGAATTCCTCTTGATCTGAATCAATTTCTATTAGTATATATTAAAATAAATTATATCATGTATTGCGCTCCAAAATGTTATATACCAAAAGCATTGCAGGGTGACGACCAGAGTCATTTTATTCGTTCTCTTGAACAGCATTTTTCATAAATTTGGTCTTCTTTTCAACAGGGCTTCTCGCAAAATTTAATGCTCTGATACAACTCAATTTTTAATAATTTGGGCACTTGTAACTAATAAATATATTTGTGAATAATCTCATCTAGAATTTAATTTCGAGAGCATCAAAAATATGTTCTATTACATTCATGTAAGATCTGACCTTTGAAAATCGATTTTTGCACAATTCTGCATACGTCAAAAATATATCCAACTTACATTAAAAGGGCTGTAGAGAAATACCACCAACTATAACAAATTAAATGTCATATATGAATTTATCATGGTTTCAGTGCGCTGCAGCTTACCCTATATCGCTAGCGATTATATGGGTCAATAATATTCGCGACTCCAAAAATCTCTGTACGATCGTCTTAGGGTTCATAAGCCCATTTTTGTCGTATTTTATACTCGGAGAAAATGGTTAGGATGAAACAATTTTTTGATTGTGCGTTTAGTTGTAATAATTAATTCTCCATCATTCAAAAAAATTTGAGTATATTCCTCTCTATTCCTGATTATACAATAATGGAGTAAGGCCTACTATCTGCCGGTAAAAATAATATACACATTATTTTTTAATCCTATAACATAAATATCGAGACGATTTGAAACCCATTTATTGCTCTCCGGGAGATCATCCTCTGGGGCCACATGGAGCAGCGGCTCACAAGCCTATATAAACTGCAAGTCGACAACTCATTTTCATTACTGATCTCTCTCTTTCTAAGCTCACACTGTAAAGACTGTCGTTCACTACTGCGTCTCCAAAGCTACTTTGCTTAAGTAATTCATCTTCTTTTGGGCTGTGGTTGCTGGTTCAAGCCGATATGCTGATAGACTCAATTTATTTCTATCTTTAAAAGATTTTTCATGTTAACCAGCGGAATTTTTTTCCTATTTAGTTGTATTTTATAGGCAAATATCTTAGGATTGGGGCAGAAAAAAATTTGCCGAAAATTGTGTAAGTATATATAGCATGAAAGTAGAAACATTTCATAAATTATGTCCTATTTTTTATCACAGAAAGTACATGAGAAATTTTTTGTGAAGAAGTAGATTCATTAGATTTAGAGATACAAGCATAATTAAATTGATATTTTCACAGCTTCTTGAATTGTAGAAGACCCGACGACCTCTACACGCATTTTTCTTTTTCATAATATTAATATTTTAGTATACCATTATTTCTGAGATTAATCCAGAATTTAAATCGACTTGGTTGTTATAGGGGTCTTAAGTGTGTATACTGAGCTTACGGTCCAGCTGGTAACCTGTTTAACGATTTCTTGTTTTTCTAGTGATTTAATAATCTGATAAGGGTTTCATCGTGGCTAATCCGCAGTCTACTAAAACCAAAAAATTCAATATTAAGGGAATATACCTCCATATTATGCAAAGTTCTTTATTATCTTCAGTTCTCATTAGCACACACCAATCATCTGAGAGAATAGGTTTTCCTCCAACTGATTTATGTATCGAGTTCAGAACAATCCACCGGATTTTAATTGGTATGATGGTCGGCAAAATAAATTTTGTCAGTAAGACGAACTATCAAGCTACTTCTTGTTAACTTTCTCGATCATTATTTTAGTGAGATCGCCGAAATATAGAGACACAGTTTATGGTATATTTTTTAGATTGCATTAATATATGAAAGTATTTAAGAAAGAATATTTCTGTAATCCTATACGAGTAAATATTTATACCGGTTTTTAATGAATAACAAAAGGAGATTTTTTTATATGGTCCAAAACGACATACGCGCTTCGCGCTGGTACATGAAGAATGTGTTATTTATTGAGAACGAACTAAACTATTCATATACCGTGTTCAATTATCACTTCATCTCCTATTTTTTTTATATTTTACTTCTTGGATACGTAATTCTGACGGAGAAACTCAATAAATTGATAACTCATAGAAAATTGACCTGATCTTTTAAAAACTTAAGTACCTTGTGGATGAAACATATTTTTTTTTACGGGTTGAGTGTTTATACTCGGATCAAAAAAGAGCCCCCTTATTAGATGATTACTCCTCTAATTTTCTACTCTAAAAAATTTAAATACTCTGATACTTGAGGGTTTCGGAACGTTAAAAAGTATATTAATCGTGGTGCCTCTTAGTTGAATTTGTCTGCGTTCGATTTATACTACACTCCTGCCCTATTTCGAGTTAATCGGTCTCTTTCAGGTCCAGCGGATATTTCAGTATAATCTTTTTGTCTTTTTCCGCCATGCTCTCTGAGGATCTACCGAAGTAGTTAGTTCTACGTAGATCCCTAGAACCAAACTTCCACTATCTACAGGAAATGAGTTGTCGGAACAGTTTAGTCAAAGGTCTGTCCTTTCTAAACGGTACTTCATTAGCTTTTCACGTAGATTTACAACTTGTGACACGCCTATTTCACGTACTTTTGTTATATTGAGATTACGCTAGTTTTTGGTGGAATCATAAGAAATGAAGGATAAAGAATTAACAAAAAATTGCTCGTACGGTACGAAGTCGTACCCCTCGCGAATACCTGCTGTAAAAGCAATATTTTTTGACTTTTGGTTCTTTCCGTCAATCATCACCTAATTAAGTTACATAAGAGTAGAACCAATATTACGTCCTCATTGGTTGGTTAAATTCCCCACTTTAGACCTACTTTATAAGAGGCAGTTCACCTCAACTGCATTGTAGATCGACTCATCAATGATTAACGCCTGTAAGACGCGAAAAATGATTGTTCATTACAAACGGTAAGTGAGTGTTAATCCTCAATGATAATTAAGCGTTTTACAAGCTTAGATGATAGTTGGAATTTTTATGACAGGTTCTTTGAACAAATTTCCTGTCTCAACTAACAAAGGAAATTTAGTCAACGTTAAAATTCAGATCAAATAGGATCTACTGTATTTAATAGGTGCTAAAAACAAAAAAAAAGTAATCACAAATCAAGGGAAAGCAAGGTAAGGGTCATTTAACACCCACCATTTATATGATCAGGGTTTAAAATACCTTAGACACAAAATTATTTTTTCTAAATGTTTTTTTAATTAAAGCTGGATCCTGATTGGTGGAAATTTGAACCTATCAAAATCCTGAATTTCGTTTGATTTTAGACCTTATTTTTAAAGCTGATTTAGGCATTCTCAGTTGGGTTGGAATCTAGCTAAAATTTTCACGTTTTAAAATTTAAACATTTATATCGTGTGAGACGATATAAATGTATAAATTTTAAAACGTGAAAATTTTAGCTTGATTTCAACCCAACTGAAAATGCCTAAATCAGCTTTAAATCAGCTACGATTCATGTACTGTGTCAAGATGCTAATGCATTTATTGTCATTAATATATTTTAGCTAAGGTTTTTTGTACATTATTTTAAGACTGATTATTATGGTGCTTGAAAACTAAGCTTTATAATTTAATCTCATAATTTGAAAGATAATCAAATATCTATTTCATTATGAAAAATATCATTTTTTGTTGAATTTCAATTTACAGGATCTTTTCTAGGACTGTTTGGCCTCATGCTGGTACCAATTTTTATGTACTAAATCAGTTCTTTAATCAGTTATTTAAGGTCAACCAATCATCTAATCCGAAAATTTAAAAAGTGTTCAGTAGTAATCGCCCCCTCCCCAATTTTGAAATCACGAATTTTTTTGCAAAAGCGGAACAAGTTTTGAACACCGTGTCACTTGAATTAAAATGGTACTCTACTGTAGCTATTTAAGTAAAAATGCAGCTTTTCGAGGGGTAGCTATTTGAGAGTAACTAGTAGTTAGTGAATACTGTTCGGAAGTCAATAAAACTTGTGAAACATGGACTGGCGATAGTCAAAAAAAATGACATCAAATTTGAAGTTTTAAGACTTATTAAAAATGTTTGAAGATTTGTTCGTAACCTTTAATGGACATAAATTGTCATTATGCGGTCCATCCAGTTAACAAACAAAAATTCGAGAATCATTAAGAATCCTGCTTTTTTAAATGGGTGACAGTTCCACCGTTTTTTGAGAGACGGGCGCTAGATACCAACGCAAATTCTTTTACTTAAGGAACCGCAGGAATTTTATCAGCTTATTATATCCCTATCACACTTTGCTTAATATTTGGCCTTTCTTACTAGAATAATAAAAGTTGAAAATTACATACTATATCACAAATATTTGAAATATATGTAAATTAATTGGAGGAAATTTGTGCTGTTTATAAGAATAATCCACTTCGCATTTTTCAATAAAGTAAAATGTTAAAAAATATTGAAAATAGTTTGCAGTTGAATAAGATCGATATCGTAAGTGAGTAGGGTGCCGAGGATTTCGCCAACTGCACTGTAGCCTTTAAGTGAAATTTTTAACATCTTTGAAATTTTGAAACTAGATCTAATATGAGCATAAAAAAAACATTGGCAAATAAAAAAAAGGCTGCACTTTTAGCGATCGACCTCTAAGAGCTTAAGGTAATGCATTTTTTGGCTTTTTAATGGCAGAAAGTTTTTTTGAAATTGAATCATTTTGATAGAATTTTTCAAGACGATTTTTTTAGATTATGAACTAATGCTGAAAACGAGCGTTCAGAGCTACAGGTATTAGGTAGGTGTTGGTGTATTTTTTTGAAAAAATCCTGTAAAAAAGTTATCAGATTATCTCGAATTTACGTCCTCAAAAGTTGACAAATTAAATTTTTAAGGTTTTTGAGATTTATATAAACACTGGTCTGAAAAGGAACTCTTAAGGGTTATTGATTTGAAAGGATCGGAATTATTTCTATGCAAAAATTAGAAAGCGTCCAAACTCGGGCTTGATAAAGTGGCAAATTTAAATTTGACAGTTTTTGAGATTCTAAAAGACCGCTAAACGTGACCTCTTAAGGAGTTATTGGGCTTTGAAAGGTCGGAAATTGTTTCGATGCAAAAAGTATCAGAAGCGTCAAACTTTGGGCCTTTATGAATGGCAATTAAATTTTTAAGAATTTGAGATTATTAAAACCACTGTTCTAAATACCTCTACGGGAGTTTTCGGCTTAAAGTCGGAATTATTTCGAAGCCAAAATATTCAGAATGAGTGCAAATCCAGGCTCTATGAACGGCGAATAGAATTCTAGGAATTTGAGTTATGAAATTAATGCTCTAAATGACCTCCTAAGTGAGTTTTCGGCTTTTGAAGTCGGAATTATTTCGAAGTCAAAAATATCCCGAAAGAGTAAATTCAGGCTCTATGAACGGCGAATAGCATTCTAGGGATATTTGAGATTATGAAATTAATGCCTCTAAATTGACCTCCTAAGGAGTTTTCGGTTTTGAAGGTCGGAATATTTCGAAGCAAAAATATCAGAAAGCGTCAAAACTGCGGGCTTTAGAAATGGCAAATTATGTTAAAGTTTTTTGAGATTATAAAGACCGGTCTATAAATGGACCCTTTAAGGAGTTATTGCTTTGAAAGTCGGAATTGTTTCGGATGCAAAAAGTATCAGAAAGCGTCAAACTTGGGCTCATAACTGGCAAATTAAATTTTAAGAAATTTGAGTTATAAACACGCGACGGCAT
>SCLH01001624.1:23218-49659 GCA_004367855.1 Oikopleura vanhoeffeni | reverse complement strand
TATTCAGCATTAATTTTCGAAAATTTTAAGCAAAATTAGCCAACCTTTAAAACAGCTTTTGCGTTTTTTGAAACGCTTATCCTGTGAAAGCTTTGAAACATTTTCGCAATACATGTATGATCATTATTTATACTGATTTCACATAGAACATAAACATCCTCTTTATCAAACTTTGTAAATATCCCGGCCTTGATTAGCAACGTAGCTGTGTTTTACGTAGTATGGCCGGGTTATTTACAAAAGTGTGGATAAAGGGATACATCAAAAATTCAACTACCGTAGCAATGATTCATAATTCGGAATATTTCGCACGCTATTCAAGTTTTATTATTCATGAATAATACCGTTATTTCGTCGCTGTTTTTCTTCATTAATGGCATCTTCAAGCAATCGTACTGACCTTGTAATATCCGTAAAGTTGTCTAGAGTCAGGATTGATTATAGCGAGATCGATTTTTAGATGTTCATTTTGTCGCAATTCGGCATTTCTAGCCGTTTTTATTTTCTACATTTTTCGACTAATCAATTTGAAGTCTTGAGTGTTGTTCGTCTAATTTATCAGACATACACTTCCTCAAGAATTTTGGAACCACTTATTTAAGTTCAACATTTATATGATGAATAGAGATTCCGAGTTAACTCTCATAGATCACCCGTCCGACGGTGGAACCGTCGTGATTGCGTTTTCGACCAATTAACAATCAACCGTTTTTCTAAATACGCGGGATGCTCCATACGCGCCGAAATTTGCGTGGGCGGCTAGTTAATATTGACATATGGTGTCATATGAGTCATATTTGAAAGTAAATTTCTTAAATATATTTTTTGTATTTGTATTTAATACGCGTTTGGTGAAAGTACTGGGTAAACTTCTTTAAAAATTAAAACCAAATTATGACGTCATTTCGTAAGTCTCGCACATTTTTTATTTTAACTGAAAAATTTATTTTTCATTTTTTTAAGGGTAAGTTATTGGCGATAATGGCAATCACTGAAAGAGATATTTTCTGAAAATAAGTATGAAAACAAATCCGTATATCACCTCCAGAACAAATAACGATCATTATGACGCCACCGAAAGAAATTGTGAATAATAAACCTAAGTTGCCAGCGTTCAATAGGCGCATTGGCACATTTTTGCAATATACGGCACTGGGGTAGGGTTAGCTTAAAATCGTAAATTCGTGTTTTTTTGTTGGCGATATTGCAACCTTGAGATATGCGGGCCTGCATTGTATTTAGAAAAAAAGGTCGCAATCAACATAAGTTTTATGTGTTTTAAATGACTGAACTTTTCCTTTGTTTACTTCTGATCTCGACTTTGATAGACTTGAGCATTACTTTCTAGCCTGTCAAGTTGTCGTTGCTTGAGATTCTTAGAACTTTCCCAGTTTTTCCATTTTCTTCGGATATCAAATTGGTGTAATCGAAAAATCGTTTCTGTAATTCAATTTTATAACAATGTTTTTGAACAAGACAAACAATGAAAATGTTCTACAGGCGTGAGATGTGATCTAGGTAGTTGGTATTATTTTGAAGATATGAGTCATCTTTTAGGCCTCCGAAGCAAAAAATTGACAACACGATAAAACCCCGATATTTTTTGCAAAATTTTCACCGTTAAAACTAACACAATGTCTGAGTTTTTCGATTTATATGACCTTCTATCGGGTACTGATTTTTTGGCTCGGAGGCCTAGTCATCGTTGAAAATAACAATTTGAGCGAAACATTACGCAAGGGCACCGCGTGATTATCTTGAACATAGCGACGTATCTTCATTGGTTGGGTTAAATCCCCACTTTAGACTGCTTTTTGAAGGCAGTTCACTCAACTAGCATTGTAGATCGACTCATCAATGGATTAACGCCCTGTAAACGCGAAAAATGATTGTATTTACAAACGGTAAAGTGAGTGTTCAACTCTCTTTATGATACAATTAAGTGTTTTACAAGCTTTAGATGATAGTTGGTTTATGACAGGTTCTGTTGAAACACATTTTCCGCTGTTCAATATAAAGGAAATTTAGTCAACGTTAAAATTCAGCATCAAATAGGATTTACTGGACTATTTAATAGGTGCTAAAGAGACAAAAAAAGTAATCAAACTCAAGGAAGCAGGTAAGGTCCATTTAACACCCACATTTTGTATATGATCAGGGGTTTAAATACCTTGGTCACAAAATTATTTTTTTTAATTAAGCTGGATCCTGAATTGGTGGAAATTTGACCTATCAAAATCCTGCTGAATTTCGTTTGATTTTAGACCTTATTTTAGCTTGATTTCCAACCCAACTGAGACATGCCTAAATAAGCTTTTAAATCAGCTACGATTATGTACTGTGTTGAAGATTGCTAATGCATTTTTTTGTCATTAATAATCTTTAGCTAGTTTTTTGTACATTATTTGACGACTTGATTTATTATGGTGCTCTGCAAACTAAGCTTCATAACTCTCTATTCATATTTGAAAGATAATCAAATATCCTTTTATCTATGGCGTGTTTTTTTTTAGCACAATTGATTTTTGCTTAGGAGTTTTTCTCAGAGATGGATGAAACCGATTACGAAAATTTCAAAGATCGCTGATAGGAAGGTTTCGCATACTGGCGACGGCACGAAGCCTTTTTTGGCGAATCGGATATCCGATATACGGGAAAAAACCGGGTTTTGAATCTTAAATTGTCGGTTTCCAAGTCTTTGATATGATATGACTTTGCTTTTTTTACCTTCCTGCTTAGAATTTTTTTGACGAAAATTTTTTGGGGTCACACTTTGTAATTGACCCCAAAAGGTCAATTTAAATATGACCGCATGGGGGTCATCATTACATTGCATACTGAAAGAAATCCCATGAAGATTTCCAATATATAAAAATAAAAAATATTGTATGTAATATGTAGACTCCATATCCACACAAACTAGCTTTTTTAAGTATTTTTCAACAGGGGAAAAAAATTGCCGAAAAATTTTTGTGAGCGTTTTAAAACAAGATGTTAAAAAAATGAAAAAATTCGAAAATTTTAAACAAAAATTTCCAAAAAATATTTTTTAGAAAAATTGCGTTAAAAACGTCCAAAGCAAATAAATTTTCTAGTCTTGATTTTATTGCGATTCGATATCACAAATCATTGTTAGAACTGCTGCTGATATGACTAGGGTGTCCATCATTCCATTTTTGGCCAGAGCTCGACCAATTAGATGGTGCTTTTTCAGATGTAGGCATTTATAGCAGAATTTTATTGCCGCTTTTAGTGACCATATATATGTGACGATATCATATGACCCATAATCCCTATAACTCGCTTTCAGGCTTAAAATCTTGTTTTCCGTTGTCATCTCACTTTGAGGTCAGATAAGCTCCCTTCCCTTCCAATTGCCAGCAAAAATTGTAACGAGGTCTGCTTATGAAATATGAAACCACTCTTGTTTAAGTATGCATTCTCTCACAAAAGTATTCTATATAGTCTGATTTTTCAAACTTATAAAGTTTGACGTAAAATAGTTAGAGGGCAATGAGGCAAAATTTCAGCTAGCTATTTTTATGATCCGACTCATTTCCCTTTTTTTTTTTAATTATCTTAATCGTGCTTGTTAATCGGTTGGGATAGAAAGAATATTCGGTTGAACACAGCGGCCGGTCCAGCGTGTCTTTTTATCCCGACATAATACTTAAAAAATAGTTTGTTGATATTGGCAGTCATCATTACATACACATATTTCTTTACTTTTATATATTTGAATCCTTCATTGGGATTTTCTTCATATGCAATGTAATATTGAGCCGATGCGGGTCATATTTCAAATTTGACCTTTTGGCGGTCATATTACAAAAATTTGACCCCAAAAATTTTTTCGGTCAAAAATTTCTAAGCAGAATGGTAAAAAAAAATCAAAGATCATATCATATCCAAAGACTTGGGAAACGGACAATTTAAGATTCAACCGGTTTTTTCCGGTATATCGGATACTGCCGATTCGCCAAAAAGGGCTTCGTGCCGTCGGCCGTTATCGAACCTTACCTCATCACATCTTTTGAATTTTCGAATCGGTTCATCCTCCTACTGAGAAAACTCCTGCAAAATCAATTGTGGCTGAAAAAAAAACACGCCTATGAAAAATATCATTTTTTGTTGAATTTTCAATTCTAACAGGATCTTGTTTAGGATGTATTGGCCTGCATGCTCGGTACCAATTTTTCTATGTTACTAAATCAGTTCTTTAACTCAATTATATTAGGTCAACCAATCATCGGATTCCGAAATTTTAAGGTGTTCAAGTAGTATCGCCCCTCCCCAATTTATGAAATCACGAAAATTTTTTGCAAATGGAGAACAAGTTTTGGAACACAGTGTCATTGAATTAAAATTGATACTCTACTGCTAGTATTTAAGTAAAAAATGCAGCTTTTCGAGGGCGTAGCTATTTGAGAGTAACTAGTCATTAGTGAACTACTGTTCGGGAATGTCAAAAAACTTGTGAACATGGAACTTGCGATACGTCAAAAAACAATGAGCATCAAATTTTGAAAGTTTTACAGACTTATTAAAAAATGTTTGAAGATTTGATTCGTAACTTTATGGACATAAATTGGTCATTATTGCGGTTTCCATCCAGTTAACAACAAAAATTCGAGAATCAATTAAGAATCCTGTTTTTAATGGGTGACAGTTTCCCCGTTTTTTGAGAGACGGGCGCTAAGATACCAACCAAATCTCTTACTTAGTAGAACCCAGGAATTTTAATCTAGCTATTATATCCCCCTATCACACTTTGCTTAATATTTGGGCCTTTCTACTAAAAATTAAAAAGTTAAAAATTACACATAATATCACAAATATTTGAAATATATTAAATTAATTGAGGAAATTTGTGCTGTTTAAGAATAATCCACTCATTTTTCAATAAATAAAATGTTA
Source organism: Oikopleura vanhoeffeni (assembly GCA_004367855.1). Taxonomy (NCBI): domain Eukaryota; kingdom Metazoa; phylum Chordata; class Appendicularia; order Copelata; family Oikopleuridae; genus Oikopleura; species Oikopleura vanhoeffeni. Next base: position 44,742 of record SCLH01001624.1, on the reverse strand, counting down.
AAAAATATTGAAAATAGTTGAGTTGATAAATCGATATCGTAGTGAGACGCAAAAAGCGAGCGCGCGATTTTGGGGTTTCACTGCGATATCGATTGAGCGCCTACGCACACTGACCCAATACGATAAGCGCGTGTTTTTGGTGTCTCAAACTATTTGAATCATATAGTACTAGAAATAAACTACGCTTACTACTCAGGACCCAAATCTCAAGCAAAGTGTAATATTGTGGATAGGAAATTAAAATCACGACCGCTACCATGAGAGTTTCAAGTACCGACGATACAGTTTCGTCGAGAAAAATGTGATTTGTCAAAACTTGAGCTGATTTCAGGCGAGATTTAAAGCATATTGTGTAATAGCATGGTTTTGAATCACGTCAAGTCTCGACGCCACTTGAAACGCGCGCGGTAGGTCTACGAATTTCATTGTTCAGGTACAGCGGGCGTACTACAAGTCCGAATATACAGACCATTCTAAGATAATAGCCAAAATTATATTTAAAGCTTTAGAATAAAATCACAGATTAAAAATAAGTCTCAATTATCGCACATTTTGGTACTTATGGGATTTTATGAATTTCTGATAATTTCTTTGTTTGATAAAAAATAGTATTATTCAATATCATCAAAAAAGTTGTATGTTTTCAGCACCGGCTTGGATCAAATTGACATTTTAAAATAATCGTTAAATTTATAATGGTCTTATTAAACTTGTCAAGTTGGTGGATGGAGAGACTTTTCACGGCGTTTTGAGGAACTAAATTTAAAAATTGAATATTTTTTTGTCGTTGAAAAAAACGTGAAATTGGCGCCCGAGAGCTTTCTAGAGCAAATTTTAAAATTTGGCTTGGGCGTTTTTTCTAAATGAAAAATTATTCTGAAATCTTAATTATGAATATTGTCCAATGTAAAACCAGGGAGGAGATAGTTTTTTAGCATTTTGTAATAAATTGCTCTCTAGCTCCAAGTTGTATCAGGCATCCAAATTTTTTCTTCGTAGCTCTGACATTGTTCGTTTTTGCACAATCTGCACGCAAAGTTAAAATGTGAAAAAGGTCGCCCCATCCACCTCCTTAGCAAGCAACAACTACATTAAAAGGTAAGCCAAATACAAATTAATCATCTTGGATTCTGCTCAGTTTTTGCTAGCAGGAAATTTCTTCCGTCCAAAAATTTGTCATGTTATGGCCATTTTGGGTTTTTAGGTAAAAAAATCGTTTTCCCAACCAAAGTACCTCTCAGTCGTTAAGGGAGTACTGGTCGCATTTAAGAGACTCGGACATGAAATTTTCTAGATTATCTTTGAAATGTTTTTTCTGAAAATATGGACAAAATAAGTTGATAGAGGTCTTTTATTTTTCATTTGTCATGAAAAAGTATTTTCATCCAAATTTGAGAAAATATTTCTTCCATTTTTTCAAATTTTGGAAATTTCTGAGAATTTGAATCGCTGTTTACAAAAAACGAGACACAAAAATGCAAATTGTGGAACTCGGAGATTTGCGCGTATCTTTAGGGATCGTATGCATAACCAGTTTTAGGTTTCTGCCGTCAAAATCCAGGGAGGAGTAGTATTTTCCCGAGGCACTCAAAATAAGGCCAAAAAACAGTTTTTTGCTCATTAAGCGCCGGATGAAATTTTTTGGAGTAAAACGGAACTCGTGGTTCTGCCTACGTTTTCTGTGGTCAATAAAAACTATAAAAATATTCTTATCTTAAAACTCAGGGAGGAGTAGGCTTTTGAAGTAAAAATAGTGCACTTTTGAAAGGTCGTTCCTGATGGTCGGCCAATCAGAGGCCTTCGATTTGTATTGTGAAAGCAAGATTAACTGTTCAATTATCCCTAAACTGAAATCCATATGTTTCGTGCTGTTTTTAAGTACTTCATTGAGGCGACGCTGAAAACTCTGTTTTTTGCCTTAAAATGCGACCAGTACTCCCTTAATAGGGTAGCCACATCGTTATATAATATTTATTACATGATTCAATTAGTTTGAAACGCCTAACTCAAGGGATCTCGGCTGGGCCAATGAGCAGACTTCAAAGCTTTAAAGATCAGCCATTTGACCAATCAGAGCCACGACTCAGCTATATGCGTTTCAAACATTTGATTCACTTTTGGTTTCGTCACCGATTCTGACCCTTTTTTTTGTTAGATTTTTTAACAGATCATTTTGAGCATTTCAAGGCTACAATCAGATGAGTTCTTTCTAAACGTCGAAATATAAACAGCGTGGACACTCTATTCACTACTTAAACTTACTCGTTTAAAAAAGGAGATAAAAAAAGACAAAAATGCTCGTCCGAGGGGTACGAGCATTTTTTGTCTTTTTTTATCTTCTTTTTTCAACGAGTAACTTTCAGTAGTGAATAGGGTGTCCACGCTATAGCAATTTCCTTTTTGTCGCTAACTTGTCATGGGAAAATATCTCTATCGACCGTATTTAACGCGTGTTTGACGTGAATTATTACAAAGGCATATTTCACAGGTGATTTTTTTATTGTTTTTGTCCGATCAAAAAATATTACAAAGCCGGGTTTATTATGTCACATAATTTATGTGTCAATCTGAAGATTTCTGGACTGAAATTGTTATGTAAAAAATTTCAATAATATTGAGTGGTAACTGAATTTGAAAAAAATACTTCTTACTGAAATTCTGTATTGAATACTGTAAATGTACCATGTTTCTAAATTACCGGTACTTCTCACTTTCCAGATTGACGAAAATTAATTTGAAATTATCTCAGATTTAAACGCCCCTAGCAAACGACAACGATCAGTAAGAAGTGAGATAGACAAAATTATCAGAAGATTATTGAACGCGAGCTAATCATCATGCTTATCGAGTGCTAGCTGGAGCTATAACCCCTAGATATAGTTTGCAACTGTACAAAAAACTCTCTTTAATGTTTAGACCGTTTTATTTTTGGGAATCAAAGAACTGTAAATTCTGACTTATTGATCTGAAATCGACCAGCTGTAATTTTATTTATTTTCGGAGCACTTTCAGTTTCTGTGCTGAATTTTACCAAAAAAATTTATTTCCCGTTTTTTAAAAATCAGCATTTTTTCAAATAAATTTTGTCTATCATTTGACAAATTTCGTAATTATTATGGAATTTATTAAGAAAATTTCAAACCAAATGATAGGCAATTTCGAAAGAGTAGGCTCCACTTGGTACGATTATGCACTTGAGACTATAACGGACTATGAACAAATATGCACTTGGGACCAAAAAGTTCATATTTCAAACTAAGTTACAGTGCGGCACTTGGGACCAATATGCACTTGGGACCAAATATTAGACTAATTTGGCGGACCAATAAATCACACTTTGGACCAATATGCATTTGGGACAAATATGCACTTGGACCAATATGCACTAAGGACCATGATGGACTTGGGACTAATATGAACTTGGGACTTATATGCACTTGGGACCATGACGGACTTGAGACCAATATGCAGTTGGATTCAAATCACACTTGAGACCAGAGTTCGAAAAAAATGTGATCGGATATAAATTATATCATACTGTATCATACTTATATCGTGTAAAATTATGTTCAATCTATGTTCTCTGTAATTTGTTTATTTGTAGGCGTAATGTAATTGATTTTTTACTGAGCACTAGTATTAATTTTGACGATATCATACTGATATATCCCTTAATCACACTTTTGTTAATATCCCGGCCCTGATTAGGTAACGTAGTGTGTTTTTAAGTAGTAGGGCCGGAATATTAACAAAAGTGTGAATAAGGGATATAATTTAAAATAATTTATATCATATATCGTGAATAAAACTAAATTACTTTAAAAACATGAATAATCAATAAATTATTTTCGTGAAAATTTTATATCTATAGATAATTGTGGTCTTAAAAATATTTATGATAAAAATTGAATTAAATTCCAAATTATTTAGAAATGTGATAAAAATAAATTTAAAAATTACGTCCCAATATAATGTATCATGATTAGGGAGTTACATGTTACATGTGTTAACGCTTTGTTGTTGTGCAATGTTTTTTGTCGGTTAAACAAATCAGCTTAGATTTTTTATACATTATTTTTGAACTAATTATTATGGTGCTTGAAAAATAAGCTTTATAGTTTAATCTCAGACGAAAATAACATTTAATTCAGGCTGTTAAATTGATAAAATTAATTTTTTATCACATTTCTTAATAATTTGAAATTTAATTCATTATTGATCAAACATTCAATTTTTATCATAAATATTATTTCAAAAGGGGGTGGTGTTAATAAATTTTAATAATATTATATATCTATTATTTCTAAAAAATTTTGATGAAAATCATTTATTGATTATTAATATTTTAAAACTTTTTAAAAAAATTTAGTTTTATATTTGATCACGTTTTTTCGAACTCAGGTCTCAACTGCATACTGGTCTCTAGTGTGATTTGGTCCCAACTGCATATATTAGTCCCAAGTCTGTCATGGTCCCAAGTGCATATCAGTCCCAAGTGCATATTAGTCCCAAGTCCGTCATGGTACCGAGTGCAAATTGGTCCCAAGTGCATATTTGTCCCATGTGCATAATGATCCAAAGTTTGATTATTTTTCGGATAATATTGGTCCCAAGTTCGTCAATTTGGTTCCAAGTGAGTATTGGTCCCAAGTTCATTTTGAACCCAAGTTTGTCATGGTCCCAAGTGCATCCTGTTCCCAAGTGCCGCACTGTAACTGAGTTTAAAATGCAAACTTTCTGGTCCCAAGTGAGGCTGCGTCCCAAGTTCATATTCGTCCCAAGTCCGTCATGGTCCCAAGTGGGGCCTACTTATTTCAAAAACGGTTTTGCGTTTTTGAACACTTTTCCTGTTAAAATTTAAAAATTTTTGACCAGCTATAGGCAAAAAACAGTTTTGTCGGGCCTACCTTATTCTAAACATCCGGTGAAAAACTACTATTAATCATTTAAATTGGCGCTTATGAAAACTTGCGGAGTCATTTTTCTGCATAGTTTACATTTTTAAGGGCGATCATAAGTTATTACTTATAACTCAGGGTTCAGAATTCTTTAGGCATAATTTATGCTGCATAACCTTTGGCAAATATTATGATGACTGCATTTATGGCTTGACAATAGGCCAACACCTTGTTTGCAAAAATAAAAATCTGATTTATTGATTTTAAAATAATTTATTGCTTTCACTGAAAACTCAAAGCTGCAGCTCGATAATCTGCATAACTTCAGAGAGAGTTAAATGTCACAAATTGTGACTCACAATGTTTATGAATTTAGTGTTTTTGAAATTGTCCGTAAAATCAGCTTTATGAACTTATAAATTTAATGGTATGATGGTTCCTAATTTGACATATTCTCGATAAAAATTGAGCCAAAGAGGGTCCTTATGAAACTATTTGGGATAGCCAATTTGTAGAATTAGCCTTGAACTTGCGAACAAATATGTCAAATATTTTTTGTATGTATACACTCCTAGATACGGAACCGTGACGAAGCCATCTTTTACAAAAGGGAAAAGCTATCTCCTTCTAGGTTTTACTTTGAAATGAACCTTAATTTTAAGATAACTTGACATTATTCATCAGAAAATCTATCTCTTCCTAAGTTAAATTTCAAAATTCGCTGAAATTCTTGCAAACGCTAGTGCTAAACAAACGTAAACTTTTGACGAGTCATTTCTTCAAATTTCGACCTCAAACACAAAATATGAATTTTTCAAGGTCACGTGAGAAAATTTCCGAAAAAAATTGTCCTTCAATTATAACGAAAGTGAACTCAAGTGAAAGCTTTATTTTGAGAAAAACTATTCAGAAAAAATACTCAGAAATAATCGAAAAAACAGATAAATTTCGAACTTTCTTTTGTTGTTATTTAGGTTGTTCTGTTCCTTTTAAAACATAAACAATTGATTTGATGCAATTTTATGACATATATACTGCAGAAAATGTAGGAACCACCAGTTTGCACAAAGCAAAAGTTCAAGCAAAAAAAGACAAAAAACATTTTGCGTTTGAATCAAGGCGCCGGAAATAACAATGTTGATAAATAAATTATTGGCAATAATGGCTTTGAAAATAAGGGTCAAACGCGAACGCATAACCCCAGTTTCTAGGCCCCGTTCTGCCTTAATAAAGCAGCCTTATGGTAATTAAAATTTATGACCTAGACGAGTTTCTAATATAACCTATAAATTATTAGAATAAAAACTCCAATTATAGTCGACTAAGTATAAAATAAAAATATTTGAACATAATTACGTGACAAATTGAGATTTATCGTTTTTGAGTATAATTACTGCTAAATATGAGTTACCTAATTCATTTTCTAGAAGCTGACATAATCTCTCCAGTTTTATGACTCGATTTTGAACTTGTATTATGGGAAGAATGTGTTAAGCACTTCATTTCCGCTGTGGAAAAGCCAATTATTTTGGAATGTCACTGACATTATGTCAGGGTTTTTCATAATTTGCTATTTTATAAGAATTTACTATCGGATTAATACAAAGTCAGTCAGAGACCTCAGAACAAGAAACGTATCTGTAGAAGATAAGTAATTAAATATCCTTAAACTGATTTTTTTTAATCTCAAAACCAAAAAACATCTTAGGTCTTAAAATCACCACAAAAAAATTCTATACAAGATAAACATATTATATCGGTGTTTGACTTTCAAAATTTTAAATCGTCTTTATTTTATTAGCTTAAGCTTATTAAGCTAATATATTCAGGGATGCATCGTAAAATCTCGTTATGCATTTTACGGGGGAATTCGAAGGGTAAACTTAATTTCAGTGAAAACGTATTTTCTTGCGAAAAACAGGATTTGATTATCGCGTTATGGATAAACGGATATAAGGACACAAATTTTCAATAGATGATTGTTTTCAACAGCTGGATTTAACTTTTTCGCTTGCAAAAATAATCGTTTCATTCACTTATTCTGAAAAACGAGAGCGACTTTTGAGCAGAAATGGAAAATATGGGCAAAAAGAGCCGTCAGGAGATCAAGTGGAATCGCTAGAATCAGAGCGAAGAGGTGATACGGTTATCACGTCGAATTCGACTATCATAGAGAAATGCTCAAACATAACTGAAGTAAAAAGTGATCAAAAATTTCACCACCAAAAAAAACGAGCTCCAAAACTTTGTCAAATAGGAAAATCACCTTCAAATGAAAAAGCTGGGAAACAAATTTTCATGTCACAAGAAATTTTAGAAAATCCTGGCAGTTTTGATTTTGGCGATTTGAGCTCAATTTCTGGTGGAGAGAATGGATATCACAGCACTAGATCAGAATCAAACGATTAACGCCTGTTTATACACATTTTTAACCATAACACACTGCACTATTTTATATTTTGAAATAAATATCAAATTATTTAATATCAAACTTTTAATGTTTTTGATTAAACGAAGTTGGTTCGATTTTGATCTTTTAAACCCCCTCACAGCCTTTGACTATCTAAAGGCAAAAAAAAATTCGGGAGCCAAAACGGCGCAGAAAAAACATCGTCACAGACCTACAATTCAAATATGTCATAGAAATTGCAATTTTATTTCCAAAAATATTGTTGAAAATTTTATACAATTAGCCGTTCGAAAGTTATTTTTTCCTACTTTTTTTAANAATTTTATTCTTGATCTCAATCAGTGACAAATAAGTACATAATTATCTTTCCCAGTTTTCCCGTGATAAGCGCTCAAAGTATTGCCTTTAGATAGGCTTTTGGGTGTGAGGCGAAGTTCTCGTTTCTGGGTGTGAGGAGGTTAAAAGTGACTTCCTCAGAAATAAGATTTAATTTCGGTCTCTGATAACCAGTTGTTTTAAGATTTTCTGCGAAAAATCAAGAAAAAAAGTAGAAAAAAAAATATTTCGAACAATTTGTCAAAAAAAATTGATTTCGATTTTTCAAAAATAAATTGAAAAATTCATGGGCGATTTGAACCTTGAACTTATATTTCAACTATTTTTATCATTTTCGGTCTTTTCAGAAAAATGGAAGCCACTTCTATGGCTCTGTGCTTGAGAGGGTTAAAACGCAAATTTATCATGAAAAAGGTCAAAATTAAAAATTTTGTAAATGAAATAATAGTTTTTTTCTAGTACTATTTACCACTATCAATTCCCTTATTTGACAGAATTGCTCTGACTAGCTTGATTGTAGCACGCGTTTTTTCGCGCATTTTTTAGACCAATGAGCGCATTTGAAATAAAAGTTTTTTTTTACTTTTTATATAAGGGGGTTCCCAACGTAATTTTTAGAGCTATTTTTAGTCTGATTTTATGTTATATCATCATTTATTCTGCCTCAAGTGCACCCAAGGAATCTCATAGCGTTATTGATTATTTTCGAAAAATTATAGAAAACAAATTTAGAATTTCCAGAATTTAATTATTTTTTTTGATTAAACTAAGTTTAATAAACTTTCATTGAACAGGTATTTCACCATAATATGAACTTTTTTGTTGGTATATTTCATCTGTCATTGTCAAAAATTATTTCAACTTGCCCATATGTTCAGATAAAAAAAACATTAAATAAAATTGTGATTTTTTGAGCCTTATATTCAAGAAAGGAATCTCTAGAACCTCCATTGCGCGTTCGACCTCTATTTTGGACGCTATTATTGGTTAACTACCAACTATGCATGTAAATCTCAACGGATCCCTAAAGAACTTGATTCTCACCTTTAAACCTTCTAAATCTATTTTCAAAGCAGATTCTTCTAAGATCGTTTCTACAGTGTTGCTTAGCCGCTTCAGATTTTTCTGTGTTTCATCAAGTTCGATTTCAATAATTTTTGTTATCTTTCCTATTTCTGAGTTATGTTTCGACATTTTCGATATTCTCCCTAGATAAATTATTATTTTTACTATTTTCGACCTATGCTTTATATCTCTATAGCGCGTGTTCGAATCCCACTGATGTTGTCTCAGTGATTGTCGTAGTGATTGCTCGAGTGATTACACACCGATCAACCTAGGCGGTCCCAATATCAAGCACCCTTGCCTATAATCATACTCAAGACAATCACTAACACAACAATAGTGGGATTCGAACACGCGCTATAGATATAGTAAGCATTTTTAAGGTGGTCTAAGGTTGAGAAAAGGATAAGTACAGTTGAGCCCCTACGAGAACAACGCACGCTGTATATATGGTTCAGAATTGGTTGCTCAGATAAGTCTTGAGTCAAGACTCTTGACCTTTACCGATTACGGGGGCTCCTGGTCCTTTTTTACTAGATTTTTAGCCAAAATTTTTTATTTAATTCAGCTTATGCTAACGACTCCTCCGATTGAATCCTTAGATTTTTTAAACAGAGCACAAATATCTGATCAATAAATGAATTTAAAAAATTGGTCCGAATCCGACGATTGTTACTAATTTTTTCAAGAAAAACTAGTAATTTAATAATTTCAGTAATCTAAGAAAAAAGATAAAATAAATTGATCCGATGAACTTATTCTTCTCACTTTATTTTTTACAAGATATTTGTGCTCAGTTTGAGCTATCTAAGAATGTTATCGGATAAGTTGTTTTCAAAAGCCGAATTAAATAAAAAAAATTGGCTTAAAAACTAGTAAAAAAACCAGGAGCCCCCGTAATTGATACAATACTAATCAGGGAAATTCCGGGTTTTCGACAATTTTGAGCGGGAGCGCAGCTATTGTGTTTGGTATACCCAGCCAATGAGTGATGCGCATTGTTAACACAACCGGGGAAACCCTTGATGCCTATTGTATTGTATTTGGGTTTTGACATCATGAAAATTTTGCCTCAATTTTTCTTGACATAAAAAACCTATTTTGAAAATGTGAAGTGATAACCTTTCTTATTCAATGATTTTTCAAAAGTTTTTACTTGAAGAATAATTAAAATCTACAAAATCTTGGATTCCTAACTAAAAAGTCCATTTTTTATCGCTTTGTTCATCATAAACCGAAAATTTTGGTTAATAAATGTACTTAACGTGTAAAACTACATATCATTATAAATAAGTTAAGTTTTATGGGAGTGGTCGTCAATTTTTAAGCTATTTTTTAACTTATCAAGTGGAGTTTTAGAGATGCGATAGATTTTTTTTTCTCCTGGTATGCAAAACCGGAAATTTGAGAGGCTTTATAAAAATCCTTAGTTTCTAACTTTGAGAAGTTTTAATTCATGATTTTATATGGAAACCAACGATTTTTTCACAAACCAACTAACGATTTTTTGCCTTTGCTACTCTCTTAACAACTATAAGCTTGTCCACCACAATAGCCCTAATTAAATAACTTAGTTCTAATTTTAGTGTTAACGAGAGCTCAATAGAAAGTTGTTTTAGTTTTGAGGGTTCCGTCGGATTTCTCCCGTTTAATTTTTATAATTGGCCTCCGGAGGTAACAGATTAGCTACTTGTTTTTAAAGCAATTACGGGGTCCTCAGAGGACCGTCCTCTGGCCTTTTTTTGTCAGTTTTGGCCAACAGTTTTGTATAATTCGGCTTTTCAAAACGACTCATCCGATTAAATTCTTAGATAGCTCAAACTGATCACAAATATTCAAACTGAAATAAACGGAAAAATGGTCCAAATTAAGCCATTGGTTCCAATTTATTAATAAAAACTGCCTTATTTATAAAAAACATTAAAATTTCTGGAATCTCAAAAATCATGACATGTCACATACGGCGTATGTGCCTCAGTTAGTAAATGACTGTATAGCCGTAAAAAATTGTGCCTATTGTTTGACAGTGGTTAGCGCCGAAACGTAAACTAATTAATCTGAAAGAATAAGTTTAGTCTTCAGTCTGGGCAGTGCCAAGACTCGGCACCATAGAAAAGAAACAAATTTGTTACAGGCACCATAATTAATTATTAAAAATTTTAGAATAAAGTAGGAAGGATATATGAAATATTGAAAAAAACTAATAATTAATTATTAAAAATTTGAAAATAATGTAAGAAGAAATATATGAAATATTAAAAAAACTAATAATCAGCAAAAAGCCATAACTGATGATCTGCCGTATTTATTCTAGCTCCTTAATTATTATAACCTGGTTATTTTTATTTTTCATTATAATTCGTAAATTTATTGATATATCCTTTTCCCAACGAAACTCCATCTAAAAAACGTTAACTATCTATCGTCAAAATGAATAATAGTGCTCAGAAAAAATCCATTACATTTACGTCTACAAATAACAATTAAACATTATGGCGCGAGTTCAAATCCCACTCATGTTGTCTCAGTGATTGTCTTAGTTAGCTTGAGTCATTACAGACCGATAAAATTTAGCGGTCCCAATATCAAGCATCCTTGCTTATAATCATACTCAAGACAATCAGTAAGACGACATTAGTTGGATTCTAACACGCGCTATAGAGATAGAAAACGTTTTTGAGATAGAGTTCCGTTGGGAAAAGGATATTCAAGGTAATTTGTGAAAACTTACGTATACGTTTTATTTTTTAGTGTTCTGAGGATGCATCATTGATGCGAAATATTGAAAAATAAATTTTTTTTTGAAATTTAAATTATTTTATTTTATTTGCTGAAATTGACACAGAAAATATTATTTTATAATTTTTGATATAAAATATGTCCCATTTACAAAAATCAGCATTTTTTGAAAAATTTTCCCTATCATCAAGCTTCAAATTATATTTGAATTTAATTTCGAAAACTCCAATCATATTTGAACACTTTCCTGGTGAAATTTTGAAAACTTTTTTGCATTGATCATTCTCATTCATGATTCTTTAAAAAATTAAAAAACGCTAGTTTCACGGCCAAGCAAAAATATCGAGAAAAATTAAAAAAAATAAGTAATTTTTTAAATTTTCCTTGGGCATTTTTGAAACTTATACGTTTTTTAATCTCACGGTTAGTTACTAACCTTGATTATTCATGATACAATCCTTTATGTCCATAGCTGTAGTACAAATCAAAGGGCTATATTTTTCTGCAGCAGCATATTGATACAAAATCAAAATTAATAATTTCACCATTTTTCTCTTTCAAGTTTTCTCCACTAAAAATTTCAAAGTCTCCAGATCCCCGTTTATGACGTTGCTTTTAAAATTTCCTCGAAATTTCAAAGACTAAAAAATGTTCATATTTAAGGTGTTTTTCTTTGTACTTTCAATTCGTGGAAAAATATTTTGACGACTCTCTGTAGAGATAGCCCGATGGTGGCGATAGTCACAGCATTATTAATGACCTTTCAAAATAATATATTTTTTTATTTTATTATAATTACGATCCATTGTAAAGAAATGTTTTTTGCGTTTCAAAGGCCATAATAACACCTTAGACTCTAAGCTTTAGACTATTTTTTCATAAAAAAATGTTAAATTATCAAGATTCATTTTATGTTTGTATGACCTTATAATTTTTCTGACAATAAATCCAAGTACTACCGAAATTAAGGAGAGTGTAAAAACACGACATTTCCGGCGAGTTTTAACTCATGCGATAAAGATATCAAACTTTTACAGTGCTTATTCCTGGATTATTTTCAGACACACTAAACGGGACGTAATATTTCGGTTTATTTCATCGAATAATTTGTTCTTTTTTCGGCAATTCGCCATTGAAAACCCCGATTTATAGCGAATAGCCTTAGGCCATCCCAGAAATTTTTCGGAAGATGAAATTTTTGTCAATCGAAACACACTTCGTAAGCAATTTTATATGTTCAAAACACATCATTTATGGTTTTTACTGCTCATATTATGACAAAATTTGAAGATAAAAAACTGGACCACCTTGAGTCTGAATAACTTGACTTGATTTATTTTTCTAATCTCTAATAATGACGCCCAAGAAATAAAAATCCAGAATTTTATGGGAATAGATATTTTATGAAAATATAGACAATAACATTCATTTTGGTAGTCGTTTTATTTTGAAACATGGTCAGAAACGGACTTTTGGATGACTTCAAAAATATTTTGGATGAATTAAATTGAAATTTATCAATTTTTTAAAAATCAAAACGTGATTTATAGAAAACTGAGACTCCCTATTTTCAACTGTTTTGCAACAACCACCCTTAGAAATATTACGGAGGATACAATTTTGCTCAATCGAAAAACACTTTTTAAATTTGGCTAAAAATCTATCAAAAAACGACCAGGAGGCTCCGTAATTGATATAGATCTCGATCACGTATCTGTGGTCGGGATATGTGGTCGGGAAACCTGATTCAAATAATGCTTAATCAGTGAAAATGATTGGATTAAGTTAACGGACTTGTTGAAAGTTTTTGAAATTTATTTTGATTTAACGCCTCTTATTATGGTGCCCAACATTAGTTAATTGTATCTTTTTTCTCGCAAACGGATGATTCCTAAATTGTGATTTTTGGGGATGTGACTACAGCGATATCGGAGTGTCTAGCTTCCTCACAATCAGTAGATCGTCGAGTTTTTCCACATGTCTAAAAATTCAGTTTTAGCAAAAAATCTATTCGGTAACATTTATTTTTTTGGCAGGAACCAGTTTTACGTTTAATTTGCTATTTAAACATGCCCTTATTATAATTTTCTTACAAATAATTGATTAACGAATAATTAATAACAAATAATTAAATAACGAATAATTCATAACAAATAATTAATTTGCTACAAATAGCTAGGATAAGTCATAAAAAATATTGTTAGAGCAATTCAGTGAAAAGTTGAGATTATTCAAACAATCTTTTTTCAGCATTCTATTATGGTGCTTGTTTTGTATAATTTTCATTACTTAAATTTTTTCGGCTGAAATCAGAGATCGGAATTTCGGACATTTAACATGTATTTTCAACTGATTAAATTCAAGACATATTATCTTTGAGATGGTTGTAGAGGCTTTTTCGAGGGCTTAGTATTTCACAACAATTTTATTAAAATGCCAAGAATGTTGTTAGAACATTGTTAGTTCGTTTAAATAAAATTTTTGGCCAAATTGTTATCATAGCATGTTCAACCAACCGGTACATTAAGTTAACCGTGAGCAAAATTTTTTCTTAAACTCGTATTTTTTCATCTTATTTCAAAAGAATTAGATTTTTTTAGAGAACTTGTATATTTTGGCCCTTTTTTCCTCTAAAAATCGTATTTGATTTTCATCGTATTTGTGAATCAATTTTCATACGCAGTGAACATTTTTGAGGTTATTTGGAAGAAACAATGTTGTCCGAATTATTAATTCAGATCTTAACTCTCAGGATCACAGTTTGAAAATTATTTTTTGAGCTCAAAGTCATGGAATCAAATCTTCAGTAGTAACAAAAGATTCGCAACTATCATGTTTCTGGAAACGGGATTATAAACTATAGCCAGATTATTTACCGATCTTCTCGAACCCTACTCGAACTACGATTTCAGAAGATATGGACTGCCTATACAACACTCTTAACCCTTGTGAGCAAATAAAAAAAAATCCGCCAAGGCACCAGAGCCACAATTGTGGCTCTACTTTGAACGTTGTTTACAGAAAGCTTGAGGCAGTTGGAATTTCTATTTTTGTGCATTAGTAAGTTGAAGGTAATATTTTTGCATTCGATATTTTATATTCTAGAATTTTTTATTTTTATTTCTAGAAAATATCGTGAGAAAAGCAAGGTATAACATATCACGTGATACTCGGTTACAGTTGTCTTCACAAGTTGCATTTTTGTCGGAAACGATGCACTAGTATCTGGCCTACGTCACAGTTCTGTCCGCTTTGATTTATATCACATAAATCAAACGTAATTTATAAATAAGTCAAACAATTTGATGGAAAAATCATGGTTTTTGATAAAAAATGTTTATTTTTCCCTATAAACGCAGATTATTACACGTTTTTTTTATTATTTTCAAGTAAATATGGTAATGAAGTACAACTGTGTACAATTTTGATTGCTTAAATTCACTTTTATAATTATTTAATTTTTTCGTGGGATACTTGAAGTTCAAAATTTAGAAATTTCACTTTCGAAAAAAATAACTGATCCTACTAGGATCATCTTACTAGGATCATCCTAGATGCCAATAAATTTTAACTGTTTTGCATGCACAAAACACTTTCTCAAAAATGGCTAATCTCTCATTTGTATTTATGTCTAGTTCTGAAATAATTTTTCCGGAAGTGAAACATGGGCGAAAAGTCCAAATAAATCAACTCCCCGTAATTCTGGAACCAAACATTTGAAAAAAAATTAAATTTTTATTTTGGAACCGAATCGAAATTCTTTATTATGTGTTTGAAAGAAAAGATTTCACGATCCCGTTTTTGCCTTTTTTGGATGATTTAAGGAATGCTTGAGCCAGAAATTTGGCTCTGTGCTCACAAAGGTTAAGCAGTTTTATATGCTCGAAACACATTATACAAACATTATTTATTGTTTTTACTGCTGATATAATATCAAATTTATAGATCAAAAAATCTGGACCACCTTGAGTCTGAATAAGTTGATTTGGTGTATTTTTCTAATCTCTAATAATTTTTATCGGAAGTGAACGGTCTAATTAAAATAAAAAACCATTTTATTATATTGATCAACATGAATAATGAATTTGGGCGTCGTAAAACTATAACTTAACGATCAAAAGAAGTGAAAATATTAGTAGTACTAATTTAGTACCCAAATAAAACATTAATCAATTTTATTGCAAGATTTAAGCTTTTTATTGAAGGTGAACTTTGATCCAAAAGATTACAATTGTTATTGGGTAGTCCACTAAAAAGTTTGGTTTTAAATTGGGTATATCATATACCGTATATGGATTGCAGACCCTCAGAGGACAGATTATGAATATTTGAAAAAATGCGAAATCCGAGCATTTGATCCAAGATCTGCCAAATGAAATCGGCCTATTCTGCAATCCAGAGTTTTGAATGGGTATTAGGCTGTCCCAGGTTACTCACTTTTTTGATGTTCAGCCCAAAACATCAAAATCCAAAAAGTACATGAGGTCAACTTTTGGTCAGGGAAAAAAATTGAGTCTAAGACCAAAAAAATTCTGGAAAATACAGCTTTTCTGATTGGTTGGAAAAAAAGTTTATCGAAAAACATATTTGAAGTCTTAATTGTGCGCCTGTAATTCACTGCTGACCATATTTTTTTTTCAAAATAGATTGCGATAAAACTCGAGTATAGGGGTCTGAAATATACCAAAAATCGTCAAAATCGTGAAAAATGACGATTTTTCTTAAAAAAAACAATGAAACCTGCTCGCTTTGGTTTTTTCTAGTATATTGTCAAATACCACCGTGTGGTCATTTAAAGTGTGGAAAACCTTTAAAAAAATTCCCCAAAAATTGAAGCCGATGTAAAGTCTAAATATGAGATTTTGTGCAACAAATTATATAAATGCAAGAAAAAAAAATTTTATATACAGTGAAATTAAAAAAAATATTATATTCGTATGCGCCCTGGGTTTAAAGCTTTAAACTGCTCACTGAAAAAATATAAATGTTTGGATTTAATTTCAAAAATTTTATAAACTTTAAAAAATTTCCAAAATTTTTCACAAAATTTTCAAATTTTTTTTCAATTTTTTTTTCAATTTTTATTGTTAATATTTGTGAATTAACATCCTGCATGATTAATTACAAGCTGATGGAAATTATGCCTTGTCAGATATATTCTCATTATTTATGAATTCAACTTAATTTTACTAAATAAACTTATGCTTTTTTGAAGGCGAACAATGAAATTTTGTACACAGAGAATGGAATTAACCTGGCTTTGGCTAAAGTTATCTCCAGAGAATTACACAGCAGATTGTAACGGTTACATTTTGGGCTTTGTTGATTCTTACATGCACGCCAATGACCTCATTAACAGCATTAATGAAAAGCGAATTTTGATATCTAGGACCAACAGATGCTCTTCGCTTAAAAATAGCGGCAGTTAATGCATCATTTGTTGCTTCCAGTGGGAAAAATTCAAGGTTCTCGCTTAAAAATAAGGCTTCTTCATAAACTACAGTCATCGTGTCACTAAGCTGAAAAAAAGATATATTTAATGGAATTAAACCGGGTCTGAGAATATTTACCTCAATAGATTTAGCCTTGATTTTGTCACTCATAATTTTTTTTTGACTGCTTTCTGTTGTTCTTCTATTTCTGATAAGAGTGTCATTGTTGCTAAAGGCCTTACGAATCAAATCATCCCTATCAATAGCATTTAATTCCGAAAGATAACCGAAAACATGGTTATATCGTGCAGTTGAAATCGATGCTCTACTAGATATTGTCGATCCTGGTGTTTTTAGTAATTGTATCTAAGAATGAAAAATATCTTTCAGTGATTGCATTTGTCATAGATACATCCTTGACTCCGGCAGGAATTTCATCAATGTCATGAATAAGCCATGGCCTCATAACTTTAACTAAATATGTTTTAGAAGCTGAAGCCATTGACCGAACTATGTCCAAGAAGTTCTCAGGCAAATCAAAACTTAATTCGCGGCGTACAGCGTCGCCAATTTTTTGTCTAATTACATTTTCGGAACAATGTGCTAAAGGTGAATTTGGGTCTTTAAAATTCTCTCTCAAAATAAAGTTAAATTCTGGATTCATTAATTGAAGTAAAGATCCACTATCAATAATGTAATCACAAATTCCATTGAATTCTTGTAACAGAATAACTGAATCGACAACTTTAGTCTTTGCCAAATATACCCATAATGGGAGTTAGCCATAATACCAAATCAGCGACATGGAAAGAAGTTCTTCTTTTATGGTGATTTGGTCGTTACTGTTCAAATGCAACAGAATTGATGGACAAGCCACTTTCGAGAAAGCTTCTAGTTCGTTCCAAAAAATAAACGTACGCGCACAATTTTTTGCTAGGTGGCTAAATCGGCTTGACATCGTTCTGACAAAGTGGTGATCTCTTCCAGTATTAAGTTCTGCATCCATGAAGATTAACCAATTGTCCGATAAATTTTTATTCGCAGAATTAGGACTAGGAGCTAACTTTTCCGATATTATTTCAGTCAATAATGATGCTTTCTTGCACAGATTATAACAGTGTGTTTGCGCTTTTGCTAAACATGGGTCTCAAATAACATTTTAACATGAAATATTTCAAAAATTGTAGAAGAATAAAATAATTAGAGACCTTTCCTACATAGTGCATCGAGCAGTCCAAACTGGTGACTTTTTTCATGCAAGAGCAGTGTGCAACTATCGACATTAGTACCGGATACCTGGTTCGCAAAAAATTTTGAAAGCCAATTGTGTTTTATCCTTAAGCGTCAAATTTAAACTTGTCTTGCAATTATAATATTAATCTTTTCAACATGACGATTGCCAATCGAGCTTCTCCAGGAAGCCTGTCCATATCCCACGATCTTGTGGCTTGCAAGGAATACGGCTATTCAATACCTATCGTTAAGGATCACTGCAACGTACAGATTCCTTTCTTTGGAGGAACCGGTCCATCGCAGTACAATATTGGAAGCGTTCTAATTCTTGGAATTAATATAGGCAGTTGTATGTCACGGGAATACATTGGGCTACCCTGTAACATCGAAGGTTTTTGATGGAAACCTAACATCATTAAGAATCTCCGATATTGGCATTGTTTGGTTTAAACATCCAAGAAATAGATGTTTGCTAATATTGGCATTGTTTGGTTTAAAACATCCAAGAGAATAGATGTTTGCTTATATGATAATGCGTTATAAGTAATCATTCCAATTACGAAATACACAATATTTATCGATGGTTGATTGTACCAAGTCCCAATTTTGGCTCATAAGTTTTTGTCTTTTTGGTGTTTGGGACAGTTCTGAACCTCTCAATCTTTGATTATTTACTGGTGACAAAACATTTGCGGTTGGACTAGGAGTGAGATTCAAGTTATTTTCAATGGTAAAATTTCTACGCATATCACTTTCTCTTTTTTGAAATTTTTTCTCGTTTTCAATCAATTTATCTTCTAAATATTTAAGACGATCTTTGAGAATAACACATTGGGATTTATAGTAACATTCATGTTGAAATTCAGGGGAATCATTCATTGAATGATCATCACTGTGATTTGATTCTGATTCCAAGGGGATACTCCTCATGAAATGAGGCTGAACAAACAAATTTGCTTTTTTTGATGACCAGTGGCCTCAGTCGCCATGTTGGTGACATCTTCAATCTTGTCTGAAGTAGGGTTGGCCAAGGATTTTGTCAAATTACACTAAATCAGCCCGGCGAATGGCGATTTTCTTTAAATTATGTGATATATTATATAATATAATACGTTATAACTTATAAGATACTACTAAGATATAGGTACAAGAAAATATAAAATTTGTGTGAACTTTCACAAGGGCCTCGGTGCATTTTGACAGATTTGCAAATTTTCAATTTTTGTTGTCTTGATGGGAAACTTTTTGCCACTTCAAAATTTTCGGATAAAATCTTTTTCGAACACAAGTTGCCACTTTTCAGCTTACTTTGTATAATCTGATTTACTTCAGATTGATTATTTATAGTTTTTGAATCGTCCTTTGAAAAAACATTAAAAAACACGCGTTTGCTGTCGAAGATGTCTAAATTAAAGTAAAACTTATTTTCTATTTTTTATTCTTTAGAAACCTTGACATACGGTCCTGTGCACTGTTGAAAATTTATTCAGTTTAAATTTATACGATTTTTAAGTCAAAATCGAAAATTTAAATTTTTAAAAAGTCGAAAAAAAACGAAATTTTAGCACATCGAAACAAATGATTTTTTTCCTGAGTTAAAATGTAATTAAATAAATTTAAAACGGTCTACAGGTTGGCTTACCAACTGAGCAAGTCTCGGTGAAATAAAAAAAAATTAAAGGAGCCTTCTATGGATTTCTCCCAAACCTTATTTTAATTCAAAAAAGTACGATTCAGATAATAAACAAAAACGAAGAAACAAAACGCGGACATATTTAAATAAAGTGAAAGTTGCCATTCCAAATATTTTCAGCTAAGCATTCGAAAAAAATTAGTTTGAAAATTTTTGATCATAAAATGAAAAAAATTTCAAAATATTTCTAATTATTTTTGGCCAAAAATCACTAAACCATTACATATGGTATTTCAAAGAGCATATAAAACATATGTGGTCCCAAGTTGAAAAGTTAAAGTAGCCATTTTGTAGATTTTTTTCGTTGATTTGAAACATATATAATATATGATATATTGAAAACCAATTTTTGAACAAAAAATAAAGCATTTTTTCATAATGTTCGGAACTTTTATCAAACATTTGTCATAAGTTATCGAATTCGAAAAGTTTAATTAGAACTCAAAATTTTCTTAAAAAGCCATAATGCAAAAATCGCTAGTCACAAAAGTTGCCTGGATTATGTAACATCACTTTGATGGTATATTGAGAAGCATATATTAATCCTGTGAAAAGTTTTTCATCAAGAGCCCATGTGAGTATCTGTCAAAATGCATCGAGGCCCGTAAGTCTTTAAGTCTTATTGTCTCGAAATATTTGCAAAATTTTAAGCTTCTAAGCTTATGCTTATTTTATTTACAACAAATCTCTGGCCACCCTAGTCTAAAGCTAATGCAGCAGCATCCTCGACTGAATCGCTTACTTGCTCAATGACGTCAATAACTGCTTCCTCGGCAGTTTCAACCAAGTTTTCGAAAATTTCTTCAATTTTTTTAACGAGGTCTTCACCGGGGTCCTTAGCTTTTCCACAAATACCTGAACAAAGTTATTTATAAATTTACTATTATATAACATTTTCGGGAGTGGGTGATGATTATTGAGCTGTTTTTTACAAGTTTTCAAGTGCGGCCTCTAAAAAACCTGGATTAGGAAATTTATTTTTCATTCTTTTAATAAGTAGGACAACTGGTTGGAATGTTCTATTATAATCCTTAAAAAATTCAACCTACGCTCTGAAAATGAATTTGAAAAGAATTTTTTTCTGACAAATAATATATGCATTATAATGTATAATAATAATATTTGCATTATAATACATATGTAATTTTCGGATACGTGGATATGACGGTATACTTCAATTAAGAGAAATACCAGCAATTAGGTTTTATGGATTTTAAGGTTGATGTGATAATAGGGGCGATTCACTAAATAGTGTATTTTTGTGATACTTGGCATGTGTGTTAGCTGCAGCTAAATAAAATTATAGAAAAAACTTTAGTGCCGAAAAAATTACAAGGCTCACGTTTAATTTACGTGCACCAAAATATATCTGAAAAATTACGACTATTAATATTCACGATATCGACAATTTGTATCTATAATAATGAAATACCCGGCAGGGGGATCAGTAATTATTACCCAGATATTATAAATCAGATCTTATAATATATAATTTTATCTTCAACAATAAGAGAAATAATGACGTCAGGCTTGGAAACCGTCTTCATAGTATCACTAAAATCACAACATTTGAATTTCGGCTTTTTTACAGAAACCCTTAAAAACCCTTCTAAATATAGGTTCAGAGACAAATAAGTTGTAAAATCCATTTCACCAAAAACCTTTTCCAATTTTCGTTTAAAATACACTGAAGAATATTTGGGAGTTTGAAAATAAGT